>SJYC01009849.1:0-17520 GCA_006408675.1 Madoqua kirkii
AGACACTCAACAGCTCCTCTGACAGGCAAGAGTCGAGTAGAAAAAGTAGTGTTTCCAATCCGGATAGATCTATATTTTTCATCATTAGGGTTTCTGATTAAAAAAAAAAAAAGTCTGATTATATATAACAATTTGTAATTTTCACCGTTTTTACATTCTTTCTATGTTTTATACTGGCTATACTGCCTCAAGGCAGGAGAGAGTTGGTGTGGAAGGACACCCTGATCTGGTGATTCTTCCCTCAGGGCACATTTAGCACAATATCACTGTTTACCTTCACAGCTGATCATAGTAATGCTGCCAGGAGGGAAATACATGCAACTTTCCATTTCTGTGCTGTTAAAATTAGAGACCTTTATGAGTTTTGAGACTGCTAAGAAAAAAAAACTCAAGCAAGCTCCAGACATGGGCAGAAAGTTTTGCCTGTTTTGTTCTGATGGATCTCAATCATCAAGGATAACACCTGACATGTAGATGGTGTTAATAATTTATAGTTTATTAAAAATTAATAAATGCTTGTGAACTTAATGAATACAAGAAACTAAGAAGTTACATAAAAATGAACCAAAGTTCCTCAAAGACTTTACTTCTGACAAACACGAACCTAGTTATAACTTAACAGTCATTTGATTTTTCTTCCTTCCCTAGGCCAATGGTTGTTTTTACTACAAGTCTTGTTTCAGCTCAAGATATATTTTTGTCACAATATGGTAATAATATAAAATGAAGATATGAATTTCTTTTACAATGATTAAGATTTTGAATATTACACATGGCGTGAGACCAGCACATGAAACATTTTTGAGATTTTTAATAATCTTGATAAACCAGAAAGATTATTAAAAAAAAAGTTAGAAAAAAAAAGTTATACTCAAAAAGGCCTTCTGAACATAATTTAGGATAAGTAGGTTTCATATCTGACAGTGACACCCTTAAAAATGGTGAAACTTAAGTGTTAGTCACTCAGTCACGTCTGACTGTATGTGATCGCATGGGTTGCATCCTCTGTTCGTGGAATTCTTCAGACAAGAATACTGGGTTGGGTTGCCATTCCCTTCTCCAGGGGCTCTTCCTGACCCAGGGATCAAATCCAGGCCCCCGGTACTACAGCAGACCCTAACCATCCTGAGCCACCAGGGAAGTCCAGTGGCAGCGGCTTCCATCGCACGACACCACGGTTTCTGTGGCTGCATCAGGTGTCCACAGAGGTCCTGAGGCCATCAGTCTGGGTCTGGAATGGCAGGGTGGACAAACGCTGGCAGATAACCAGCCACCTTAGTCCTAAACTTACGCATGTTCTCTAGATACTGTGATATAAAAACAAAACCAAAATAGGGATTTTTAATTGTGGAAGTTTCAACAAATTTCATATTTTTTTCCATCAAGCAGCTCCTGTTGCTAAAAAACTGTCATAAATACTACATGAAACTTTTTTTTTAAACCTCTTTTCCTTAATTTCAAAAACTACACAAGTTTATTACAGAATATCCAGAGACAAAGTTTTAATATAGTGTTTATTTATCATAATATTCAATTATCTTATTTTTGTCGTTAATAAACAGATAATCAGCCAATAAGATATCAATATAATTTTTCTCTAAATTTTTGCTGCCACCTTTGATTTTCGATATAACAGCAATGCTTTCTTCAAACCTTTTTTGTGATGTCAGCAACATCGCGAGATTTGAACACGCATAATTATATGTAATATTTTCAAATTTATCGTCGGGGGTTATGTTGTTAATTACATGCTGATAACATTTTATGCTTTCGTCAGTTTTGCCGGTCGCATCATAAATCAACGCAATGTTGTTGATATACCGTGCGGCATTGTTTATTAGTTTTGGGTCGAAAATATTACCATGCAGGTTGTTGTAAGTATCAATTACTTTTTGGCTTGTGCTTATCATTTTTGCCGCGTCTTTTATCTCATAGTAAAACAGCGACATCCTTGACAGCAAAATCAAATAATGGTCAGAGAAGTCTTTATATTTTTTAAACAATTTTTCAGCCATTAAAAATGCACTCTCCGCCTCGTCGTAATTGCCGAGCAGTGTGTAACGTTCGCCGATTAATGAAAGCAAATATCTTGTATATTTCGATTTTTTACCTTGCCCCTTTTGGTTTAAGACCGTAAAAGCGTGCAGTAAAAGGTCTGCATTTTGGGGTTTCATTCCGTTCATCATATAAAGTTCTAAATCATAACAATTTATGATACGCCAATATGATTGTTCGTCAAAATTGTCGCCGTTTTCCAACTCTTCTTTTAATTTCAGCAATGAAGGGAATGCTTTTGAAAAATTACCTTTAAACATCAATTTTACACTCCGGTCGATGTCGTAAAATTCTCTTTCCGCAAGCGAAACTTGGACTAAACAATAACCGTCCGTAAAATTGTCTTCAAAACAGAAAATTAGTTTTTTATCCTTATAATCAATACGATAGCCGCTAATCCATTCTCCTTTTACAACCGCACTGTCCTTGTAATTGTCGTAATTGAGGGTCGATTTTATACTTTCCGCCATTTGCTGCGGAACGTTGTAAGAAACCACAACTGCTTGTCCGTAAGACGAAAAATAACCGAAAGTTTCGATGGCGTTTCCGTTATACTTTGCATACGTTTTGAATGTTTCGTTCCCCTGCGAATAAACCCAATTATTTACCAGTAAATGTCTTTGCACCGAATCGCAAATCATGCCGGTACAATTTTCCAAGAACTCAAAATTGAGTGTCTGCCCCTGTGCCGCACAGCAAACCACCGCCAAGAATATGCTTATAAATAGTTTTTTCATAATGCGCGAAATTACAAAAAAACAACCGCAGAAAAAATAATTTTCGAGCGGCTGAAAAAATGCTCATTTAATTACGCACTTTTTTTAATCCAACCAAACTCTCACCCCGCCGTGGTGCGAACAAGTTCCCCTGCGGTGTGCGCTGTAACTATACGTACCGTCGCGGCAAATCGCCGTCGCATCCGAGGGGCGCGATTGGCTGTAATGCGGACGCGGAATCCAATTTCCGTCAATGTTACGATAATAACCGTTTGCGCCGTATGAATCCGACTTGTGGCTGCGCGAATAGTTTGACGTCCAATTACTTCCGCCCGAATTTACCCTTGCCGTCAAAACTTTTTGACTTGAAAGGTATTTCGTTGAAATGTAACCCGTCTGACCGTTGTAAACTACTTTCAGCCATCGCTTGCGTAATAATTGTTGTCGTAAATCGTAACTTCCGTTCCGGCGGCAACCGTTCCGATTGCGCCGAAATTGGTAGAAGGTCCGCGCCTTACGTTCAAATTGGCGGTGGTGTATTTTACAATTTGCGAGAAACTGCTGAGTGTCAATACGATATTCAAAAAGAATATCAGTAAAATGCTTTTAACTTTCATAATTTAAACCATTTTTCTATTACACTCATTAATGTCGGAAAATCGAAAAAGGTTACAAGAATTACGAAAATTTTTTACTTTATTTTTCCCGTCAAAATTCTGTCGGCGACATTGACAAACGCTTTTGTGATTCTATCGTTGGTGGCGTAATCCGCCTCGCCCTGAATTTTCGTGAGTTTGAGGCTGCAAACGCTTTTACCGGTGGCGGTTTCTATTACGTCAATTTGACCGGTTACATCCATCGTCAGACGACCTCACATGCTCATGCTTTGGTGCTGTTCGAGGTCGATTACCTTGAAGACGATTTTGTACTTGGCATTAGCGTCTTCCTGCTTGATTTTCAAGCCTTTTGATGTAATGTTGAATTTCTTTTCAAAGGCTTTTACGGAGATGTTTACGCGCTCTTCGTAATCTTTTCCGCAATAAAGTTCGTAGATTTCGTCCTTCTCCCAAGTGGTTTCGGAATAGTCGAACTCCAAAAGGGCGGTTGCTTGTTCTTTGAAAACCTCCGTGCTGCCCGAAAGCAGTTTTACAGTGTTGTGGTCGCCTGCAAAGACGTTCAACATCGCAAACGTCAGCAGAATTGACAGAATTACTTTTTTCATTTTTAACGTGTTTTATTAGTTAAATTTATTTTTCAAAATTATGCTCTAAATAGTTAATTTCCAACTTTTTCCGTATCGAGATTTTGGACATTTTGTACCGAGTTTTGCGACATATTGTCCAAAGATTTTAGACAATAATTGCTATCAATCAGATTTGCAATGTCTTGAAAAAAATTATGCTCCAACGCAGCCGAAAGTTTTATCAGCATTTTAACGTCGATATTTTCGCGCTGAAAAATGCTGTAAACGTTAGAGCGGTTGCAGTTAAGGGTTTTTGCGAGCCACGTTGCGCGGCGGCCTTGACGGTTGAACTCGTCCCTTATGAGGTTTCCGATGTGAATTTCCATTTCTTTGCTGTGGTTTTTCCATTAGTGAAAGAAATGACGAAAAGGTTACAATTTTTTCGAGAAAAATTTACTTCACCCAAAAAATCAAAACGGCAACAACAATTATTAGCACGATTTGACCAATAAGCATAATTCTCTGTTTGTCAATACTTTCCGACAAGGCTTTGTCTCTCTTTTCGCAATTTGAGAGTTGCTTTTGAATTTCCGACTGCGTTTGCTTTACGCTGTTGATTTCTGACAATAAATTGTCAATTTTTTGTGTAATTTTTTGCTCTGACGTTGAATTCCTTTCGTTTAAAAACGAAAATTGTTCCAACAGCCGCGATAAATGTCCGTCGGAATTTTTAAGGAACAGATTTTGGCTTTCTGCTTGATTTACAGATATTTTGCCCAATATTTCCGAAACGTTTTTATACTGCTCGGCGTTGGTTTTCGCAATATTGTCGATGTCGGAACTTATTTTTCCTATCTGCTTTTCTGCCGTTGAAAATTGGTTGCCGATGTTGCCCGACAAATCAATCAAATAGTTTTTTATTAGGGTGCTTTGTTCTGAAATGTTGTTTTTTATGGCGGCTAAATCTTCGTCCTGCGCCGATTGGGATTTTTGCAATTCCGACATCAGACTTTCTATGCTGATATTCAAACTTTTGATTACTTCGGTTGAAGCGTTCATTTTGGCTTCTATCTCGACAAGCGATTCAATTTTCGCGCTGAGATTAGCGTTTTCTGAGTTTAACGCTTTGGAAGTATCTTCGGTTTCGGATTTGAATTTTGAAACGATTTCGGAGGTAACGGCTTTTAAATTTTCCAACGCTTTTATCTCCTTGCGGCGATGGACTTGGTTACGATTTCCGCCTCGTTTTTGAAGTCGGAAACCGTGTGTTTTGTGTCGGAATTAAAGACTGCCAAAAAATCGTTGCAAGAATGTTGCAAACCGTCAATTGCGACTTTAAATCCGTTGAAGTTGTCCTTGTCTTTTGCCGAAACGGTTTTTACAAGTTCGTCGGTCTGTTTTGACAGGTCGGCAACATTTTTTACAAACGTGCCGACTTTGTCTTGAAGTTGTGCGCACGATTCCACAACGGTTTCAACCTGACTGCGTGCCGACTGAACATCGCGCAAATCGTTTTCAATTTGCAGAAGTGCCTGATTAATCCTTTCTTCCATTATGCTGTGTATTTGTTTTTAATGGTTGATAATTCGAGTTTGTGAATTTCTAATATTACGGCGGATTGGAGCAACGCGCCGTTGTTGTCGAAATACATTTTAACATATTGGCTGCTGTTAAACCGTCTGAAAACCTCTTCCCAAAAATCTTCGTTATTTTTTTTGCAGTTTTGGTAAAATGTCAGCATTCCGCTTATGTACATTTCGCCGAGTTCGTTTTCAAGGACCTTGTTGCCGTTGGTGCCGAGAAACATCAGGCAGAATGACAGCAATATTTTCATTGCGGGATTTTCCGAAAACTCAATTGACTTTCCTCTCAGCAGACGTACCGCGCCGTAGAGATGTTTTATGTTGTCAATTTGCGCTGAGCCGGGTTCGGATTCTTGTTCTATCCAATCGTTATCAACTACTTTTATGTATTTTAACAATATTTCTAAATCTTTTTCATCTTTGCTTTCAAGGTCGTCAATCAAAGAATATGGGTTGTTTTGTGTGGTTTTATAGCCTTCTCGCGCATATTTTGAATTAAAGTAGTAATAAATGTAATCCTTCAATCCCTCGTTAGCCTCCAGCCAATCGGAATATTTTGAACTTAACCCCTCTTGACAAAATGCCTCAATGTCGTAAATAGCCTGCAACCGTTTGGCTGCCGTTTTGTCGTATATAAAATCGGTGAGCGACGTAAACATTTGAATATTACTTCCTGAATTTTATTGTCAAATTCACGTCTTAATTCAATGTTTTTGGTTGCCTCCACCATTGATTTTGCGCGTTCTTCTTTAAAATAGCGTTGATAGAACTTTTGTAAATTGTTATAATAAAAATCTTCGTCTCCGTTTTTAACCTCAATGCGGAAAGTCCTTGCGCTGTAATCTTGCGTATAATCGGTTACAAGACCAATACAACACATTCTGAAAATTGTTTTGGCGTATATCTGTGCTATTGTTTCAGAGTCGTTGTTAGTAATTTTATGAATAAGTTGCTGATGGTCGGCGTTTCCGTTTTCAAGGCACGAAATAATATTCGCCCTTAAATCCTCGGAAAGTCCGGTGTTATACGGAAGATAAACAACCGAAAATGTTTTATCTTCATTTACAGAACTCAAAATTCCTTTGCCGTTTATACGTTCTCCGTCTATGTTGTAAGTGATGTTAGCAAATTTACAAACTTCTAACATACACCATTTTTCAAAAGTTTTTCCTATGAAAGAGCCGTTGTAAAAATATAGGCAATTTTCTCGGTCGGTATTGCCGTAATCTGAATACATTATGGTTGCCAACGCCATTTTTTTATCACGCCCCGCACGTCCCGCCTCCTGAACGAAACTTTCAAGCGAACTTGAAAAATTTGTATTTATCGTAAACCTTACATTTGGTTTGTCAATACCCATTCCGAAGGCTTTGGTGGCAACCATAAGCGGCATTTCATTGTTAATAAAACGCACTTGTTCCGTTGCAGCAGCACCGCCAACAAACCGTCCTACATTGATATTTAAATCTTGTTCGATGGCTGTTGCCATTGAGCGGCTATATTCGCTGTCGTTTACACCCATCAACCCTTTTCTATCGGACAAAATACAATTCCCGCTTGTTGATACGGCGGTTCGTGTTGATACCAATCATCGGGCATTGGGGTTTTTAAATTCATGTTTGTAAGTCTGTCAAATTCATCCTTGTCGTTGTCCTGAGTCAAACCCACACGGCGTACAAAATTTTCTTTGATTCTGTTGATGTTTTCTTCCGTTTGCAGTTCGTTGATATATTTGTGAATATTGGCGACAATGGAGGCTATATTTTCGTTTTTGGGTTGATATACAGCCCACGGTTCGTTCTGATTGGCATTCGCTTTTATATGCTCAATTTTATATTGTAATTCTGCACGGTTTGTATATTCGTATCTTACAATAACATCGGCATCCAACGGAAATGCGCCGTTACCCGACAATTCTCTTTCAATATCCGCCAAAACGTCAAAAGATGCCGTTGCAGTTAATCCGAACAGCGAAATATGTTTGAAATCGTCGGTTTGTTTCGGAAGAATATAATTATACAGATTTCTTCCCAAATGCAGATAAGTCGTTCTGAAATCGTGTCCCCATTCCGAAACGCAATGCACCTCGTCAATTACGCCGTAAGCAAAATAAATGCCCGTATCCTGCATATTGCGCAGCCTTTGCCTGAAATTCCAAATCGCCAGACGCTCGGGAGAAAGAAATACAAATTGCATTAAAGAATTTTCCATCATGGTCATACGCATTTCTTTTGTTTTGGCATCGGCTTCCGAATTTATATACGTGCAACTATCTATCCCAGAGTTGATTAAGCCGTCGTATTGGTCTTTCATAAGCGAGCGCAGCGGTTCGATTACCAACGTTACACCCGGTTGGAGCATTGCCGCAATTTGGTAGGTCAGCGATTTTCCGCCGCCGGTGGGCAGAAGTCCGATTACGGATTTGTTTTGCAAGGCGCGGCTCAAAATCGGCGTTTGCCCCGGTCGGAAATCTTCTTTGCGAAACAACAGTTGCAAAAAATATTGCAAATGCTTTACATTGTCGGTTATGTCTTTGTATTTGTCTTGCGAATCCTTGATTACCAACGGTTTATAATTTATACGGGTGGTGGTGTAAATCTGACGCTCGCTGCGGTGGCAATCGGCAGAACGGATTATGAAATAACAATTATTACGGCATTTATGTTCGCTGAAATTTATGTTTTCCTGTCCCGCGCGGCGCAAAACCGAAATGTCATTACCATGTCAAAAATCTCGCTGGTGTGTTTTTCGGTAAAAGGCGCGTTGCCCAAATGCAGCGGCGAATTTATAAATTCTTCGGTGCTGACAATCGTAAGTTTTACGGCGGGAAATTTTAAATCCGAATAATTTTCGCTTAACTTTGTTAGATGGTAAAAATGATTTTTTAAATCCTCGAACGCCAAAGCCGCACAAGGCACATCCCGCTCTATTACAAGTATTTGCCATTGATGGGCATTGATGTTGAGACGTTCGGTCATCAACGCCTCCAAAACGGTTTTTTCTATCCTCGCAACCCCAACGGGCGACAAAACCAATTGCAAAGTTTTTGCCCAATCATTGTCGAAAGGCTTGTTAATGTCAATTAGCTGCAATGCCGAAAAATATCCGTTGTAATCGGGATTGTCAATTGTAAAATTAATTGCGCCTAAATCGTTGATAATCTCTTTATTACCGAATTTTTCAAATGCATTTTCCAAATACGGACTCGCTTTTGTGGGCAGTCCGCGCGTTACAATGTTGTTGATTACGGCAAAAATGGGATTTATATCCTCGTAAATGCTTGCGCCGATGTCGAAAGGCGTTTGAACCTCAAAATCCGACAGATTTTTATACAACTCTGTTAATTTTTCTTTTTCAACGTTTTCTTTCAACGTCTTGCGCACCGAATCAAGTTGAAATGCGGCATGAAATTGTTTCGGCTGATAATAATCCACTGCAATTAGTTCAACCTCAGAGCCTTGAATCTTAAAAACGCGGTTTTTGGCGGTGTATTTATACGACTGTTTTAAATGTCCTTCTTCGTCAAAAACTTGTTTGGAATGTGAATTTGCAAAAACTTTTTCCGATTCGCTGAAATAACTCTGAAAAACATCAATCCTGTTGTTGCCCCAATTAAGAGGTCCGAAACAGAAAAAATAATGCGTTCCCGTTTGGGAAATTACGTTTTTGATTTTGTTTGCCAAAAGCCTCAAATCAATGGCGGGAATATCCAAAATGTTGGAAAACAAATGCACGGTACGTTGTAATCCGACTTTATTTCTTCGCTCTGAACATCGTCGATAAACTTGTTTAAAACGGTGATTTCGACTTTGTTGAAATATTTTTTAAGGTGAATTTCGGCACGTTTTAACGCAGCGGCTGACGGTTCGATTAGTAAAATCCGCTTTACAAAATTTAAATCGTAACCGTTCCGCTTAAAATAATCCGAAATGCACATTGTCGCCACGCCCTGACCGCAGCCCCAATCAATTATCTGAACGTCAAAATTTCTTAACCGAGAAAATTTTTCTATTTTGTAGATTGTCTCGTTTATTTTCTGACAATGCATTTGACCGTAAGCGGCAATGTAAGCGGAGAGTTGTTCGGGCGTTTCGAGCAGAGCCGTTCCGTGATTAAGACCGGGCAGATTCCACGGTTTTTGGCGGTAAGATTCGGGAACTAAATTGCGGTTAAGTTCTATTATCTTGTCGAAAGAAATATCGGTTATATTTTCGATTTCGTCTTGATACACAGTTATTTGCCGGTAATGGTTTCTTTTTTCCAATCGGTTTGCTTTGCAACGTTGTAGTTTTTAACAGCCGTCTGTTTGCTCGTGTTGGCGTAACAATATTCGCAGAGGTGCGGGCAAGTGTTGTATTCGCCGATGTCCTTGCTGACAATGCAGCCGCAAAACTGCCGCTGACCTTTGTCTTTGTTGTCTTTGGTGCGGAAAATTTTCTCGCCCTCAAAAAGCGAATTTGTAATCCTTACGCCCAGAAAATCCATAAGAATTTTGTCGTTTTTGGCAAACCGAATCATCAAATCCTCGTCGATACATTTGTTGTGTTTGATTCCGAATTTTTCGATGTCGATTTTTTCGCCGCAGGTTGCAAGTTGCAGATTCCAATTTTTGTTTAAATCATGCAATTTTTGTGCAAAATCTTCCATCTGCGCAGTTGTCCATTCCTGATAACGAATATTGTTGTTTTCGAGATTGTTTTTCACCTTTTTGTAAACGGCGATGTCGGCAAAACTGAACACGAGTTTTTCGGTGTAATCTTAATTTGGCTGCCGATGTTTTCAACCTTTCGGATTAAATCGTCCGCATTGATTTTGTCGGTGAGAATCAGCGGGTCGAAACGCCAAATCACCCGTCCTTTGCCGAAAGTTTTCACCAACTTTTTAAAAGTTTCGATTCTTTCGTCCAACGGCGGAACGCCTTTTTCCAGACCTTCCTCAACATAATCGTTGAGCGTAAATTGAATGTAAAAATTCAGTTTTTTCAGTTCCTCAACATGTTGTAACAGCGGTTTGGGATTTTTAGACCAAAACACCACAAACCGCATGTTTTTGAACGACACGTAACTATTAACGCCGTTAAACGGATTTTTCCACGCGGAATATCCGGCTTTAAGACGGTTGAAAAACCAGTCGGCGTAAAAAGCGGGAATGTCGGTGCTCCTGCTTGCCGAAACAATCAGCGGTGCCTGAGCATCAACCTCTTCGCCGTTTTCTCTTACGATTTTAATTTTTTGCCACTGTGCCATTTTGTTGTGCCGATAATCCAACGGCAAATATACAAAACTTGTTGCCGTTATCAAAAAAACTTTTACTAATTTATCAATAGGCCGTCTTTATACTTTTTCTTTGAAACCGTCTTGCCCGTTTGTGGATTTTGGTACAAAACCTCCTCAATGTACGATTTTTTGATTTTGTAAACGGCGGTCAGTTTTTGAGAATTGATTTCCTCCGTACGGATAAATTTGCCCGAATAAGGCGCACCGTCCAAGGTGTAAAACAAAATGGGTTTGGTTGTATTGTCCTTGTTTTCAATGCAATAAATGTTTTGGTTGTAAAACGTGTAAGTCCAGTTGCCTGTCGGATTGTCGTTGCTGTACTGTCCGTCGGTAATAACGCGGTTTTGACGGTCGAACACCTGAATTTTACCGTCCCGTACTCTGTCGGTTTCGGCTATAATCAGGTCGAAATAAAACGGCGTTTTCAACACGCTGTCGGGGTGAATTTTATATAAAAAATCCGTCGAAATTTTGCTCACCGCCAGATTTTCTTCTTCGTTATAATACGATAATAATGTGCCGTAAAAACTATTTTGATTTGTTTTAATTATTTGAAAATCAAACATTTTTGTTACGCCATCGTCCGAATAAACCGTATGCTTTTGTAAAACTTGGTTTTTGAAAATGTCTTCCACAAAAGGCTTGTCGTTTTCTAAATTATACCGAATTTGCGTGCCGTCCAAGACATCGTTTTTGTAATTATAGGAATACATTTTGCGCCCCGATGACAACGAAAATGCTTCACAATATCCGTTAAGTTTTCCGTTTTTGTAATTGTAGCAATATTTTAGACCTTCCGCCGTATCAATGTCAATCCAACGTCCGTTGCGCTCGCCGTAAAAATAATCGCCTTGAGAAATTATATTTCCGTCGTTGTCGTGCTTTTCGTAATGTCCGTGCCGCTCGCCGTGCTGATAATAACAGATAAAATCAATCGAATCTTTTATCGGTGTTTGCAAATGCGCCATCGAAGAATCCTGAAGCATTGAGTTTGTGGCAATTTCTTCTTTATACCTTACATATTTGCCGTGCAGTTTTCCGTTTTGATAATTGGCGATGCTTGCCAAAATGTTATTAAAGGCGTAATATTTCCATTGTCCTTCTTCTTTATCGCTTACAAAATTGCCTTCCGCCTCGGTCTGAAAAAAACTGTTGCGGTAAATCCAATATCCGGTTTTTTTGCCGTTGCGGTACTGACCTTTTTCCGAAATGTAAAGATTTTCGTCGTCGAACAAAAACGAATTGAAAAAAATCATCGGACGTTTTACGATATATTCGCCGTCGAGTTTTCCGTAGTCGTAATTGCAGTAAACCACTGAATCACAATCCGTTACCCATTCTTTAGAAGCACCGTGGAGTGTGCCGTTTTTATAATTTTGATAAACGACCGTAAACCATTTGCCGTCTTTTAAAATTTTCGTTTCCCAATATCCGTCCTTTTCGTCGTCGAGGTAATCGCCGGTGGTTTGCAAAAATAATTCGCCGTTGTCGTTGTAATAAAATTCGTTGTATCTGCCGTTTTTTTCGCCGCTGCGAAAATACAAAGTCCTGAAAATTTTTCCGTTTTCGTCAAAGACGGTTGCTTTGCCGTCGTATTGACCGTTTTTGTAATATTGTTCCGATTTTTTGTTGCCGTAATAATCGTATTCGGTGCAAAGTCCGTTTTTTTCGCCGTTGAGCAGAGTGCCGGTTACCGAAGGTTTGCCGTTGGGGTGATAAACCGTGAAAGTGCCTGTCATTTCGCCGTTTACGTAGGTAAAAGTGCCTTGCAAATCGCCGTCTTCGGAATAATTGAACGATTTGCCGTGCCTTTTTCCGTCTTTTAAGGTGTAACGCTCTTTTACCGTGGACGTTCCGTAATAATAACTTACTTTTTCGCCGTTGTCGTCGTCGTAAATTCCGCCCTTTCGGGTGAGTGTAACGAGGTAAGAAACAATTGTGCCGCCGCCGTATGCGCGTTCCTGCTTGGCGGTTTGAATTTTTAGGATAAACGATTGATTTGCATATGTGGTTGAAAGACGGTCGTCGTAAATTTGGCTGTCGGTCTGCTTGTAACCGTTGGCGGAAAGCGCGGCTTTAATGCTCTTGAAAGCATTTGCAGTCGGTTGATAATCAATCTCTTCCACACGGTTGTTGTAGGTGGAAAAATCAAACCAAGCGACGGCTCTTTCGTCATCCCAAGCATCCTTGCCGTAAGCGTATGTAATGGTGGAATATTCGTAACTTTCGCCGCGTTTTGAACTATGATATTCCCAACCTTTCCGAGTGAGAGTATTTGCGCCGCTCTGCCAATCAGAAAGTTTGCAAAGGTTTTGCAATTCCGCCAAGGTTAGGGTTTGAGCCGAGACGAAAGCGTTATAAATGAGAATATTATAAGGAATAAGTGTTTCATAATTATTTCCGTGAAATTTTAATTGACGAAGATGCCTTTGAACCGCCGTATTGTGTCTCGGCGGAAAAAGTCGTAAATTTCAGCACGAATGAATTATTTTCGTAAGTTGTGGTAATGTCGCCGTTTTGAATCTCGCTGTCGATACGCTTGTAACCGTTGGCTGCCAATGAGTTTTTGATGGCGGTCATTGCGGTTTTTGTGCCGTTGTAATAAACTTTTACAACCTGTCCGTCGTCATTGATAAAGAGCCGCGCCCAGCCCACGGCGTAATCGTCGTCCCAACTATCCTTGCCGTAAGCATAGGAAATGGTTGCATAATGGTCGTAATCGCCTTTGTCAGAGCCATGAAAATCCCAGCCTTTTCGGGTGAGGAGGTCATTACCGCTTTGCCAGTTAGAGAGTTTGCAAAGGTTTTGCAATTCCGCCAAAGTGAGGGTTTGAGCCGAGGCGGAAAAGGCAAAAAGCACAAAAATAAGGGTTAAAAATTTTGTTTTCATAGATTTATAATTTTGACAAAGCTACAATCTAAATATCTCATTTCCAAATATTTCCGTATCGGATTTTAAGACACTTTGTATCGAGTTTTTGCACATTTTGTCTAATGGTTTTAGATAGTTCCTTTTGCAGTTCTGAAAGGGTTGTTACACAAAGTAAGCGTGAACCGCATATACTTTTAATCATTTGATTGCATCTACTAATGGAGGTTGTGAGAATTACCCGAACGTAAAGATACAATCATAGCAGTCCACGCCTATACGATAGGCGAAACCGCTATGCTAACTCTTACGTTCTTACGAAACTTCTCACATTTCCATTAGTAAGACCAGCATAACGCTTTCGTTTTTAATTTCTTATGTCGGATTTCGGGTTAATTGAGCCGAGAATCCGAGTGCAAATATACAAAACATCTTGCCATTCCCAAAAAAAACTTTTATATTTGTGGCAATAAAACACGACAATTATGGGCATATTCATCGACAAGGGCAACACCGCTTTCAAGGACATTAAGAATTCCGATTTTGTTGACAAGTCGGGACTGATAGACATTTTAAATGAAAATATCAAGACTTCGCACCGTTATATCTGCGTGTCGCGGCCGCGGCGTTTCGGAAAGTCGGTGGCGGCAAAAATGATTTATGCCTATTACGACAGGAAGTCGGATTCAGCGGCTTTGTTTAACGATTTAGAAATCTCAAAATCAAATAGTTACACAACGCACCTCAACAAATATCCGACAATTTACATTGATTGGAACAGGTTTTCGGAAGTTGACGAATCAAAAGTTGTGGAAGAGTCTCAAAAACAGATAATCAAAGATATAAAAGGGTCATATCCGTTTTTGCAAGAACAAAATACGCTGATGACGGCACTTGAAGAAATCCACAACGAAACCGGCGACCGTTTTGTCCTAATCATTGACGAATGGGACAAACTGATTAGAGAAATTGACGAAAAAACTCAAATAAAATATGTCAATTTTTTGCGTTCGATGTTCAAGTCCAACACCGCCGACGATGTTTTTCTGCTTGTTTATATGACCGGTATTCTGCCGATTATAAAGGTTGAGGCGCAGTCGGCGTTAAACAATTTTGACGAATACAGCGTAATCCGTCCCGCCAAAACCGCCAAATATTATGGTTTTACGCCCGATGAAGTGATTGAAATTTGCAAAAAGCACAATCTTGACATTGACCTTATGCGCCATGCCTACGACGGATACGTTATCGGCAATGAAAAATCTATTTTCAATCCTAATTCGGTGATGTTGGCGGCAGAAGACGGCGAATACAACAGCCATTGGTCTAAGTCCGCCGCCTACACAACCATTGAACATTACATCGCAATAGACCACGACGAGGTTCAGCAGAAAATTATCAAAATGCTTAACGGCGAGAGCATTACGGTAAAAACAGCAAGTTTCCGCAACGATATGAAAAACATTGACACAAGCGACGATGTTTTAACTTTGCTTGCACATTTGGGTTATCTTTCGTACAATCCCGAAGACAGCACCGTCAGGATACCGAATACCGAAGTGTCGCAGGAGTTTGAACTTTCTATCGGACGTGTCGGCTGGGGCGAGGTGTCGAAGGCGTTATGTGATTCTTTAACTCTGATTAACAAGACGATAGAACAAGATGCCGATTATATCGCTGAGGCGTTTGACAAGTCCGTTTTGAGGCTTCGTCAATTATAAAATACAAGGACGAAAATTCGATGGCGTGTGCCATAACTTTGGCATATTACGCCGCCAAAAGGTATTACAAGATTTTCCGCGAACAGCCTTCGGGCAAGGGTTTTGCGGATATGATTTTCTTGCCGCTGCCAAAATCCACGCGCCCCGCAATAGTCATAGAACTAAAAAGCAAAAAGTCGGCGCAAGGCGCAATCGACCAAATTAAAAACAAGGATTATCCGGCGGCGTTAAAAGGTTTTTCAAAGAAAATTTTGCTTGTCGGGATTGGCTGGAGCAAGCGCAAAAGCCATCACGATGTAAAGATTGAGGTTGTCTAATTTTTTTTCGAAAATTTATGTAACCTTTTCAACATTTTTGACATTAATGGGTAAAAACGTTAGATTATGGAAAATTTCCCCCACATCTTCCGCGCCATCGCCTCCACCGATTGGAACGCATTGGCGTTGAACGGACTAACCAAGTTTTAAAAAAATATGAAACCAACCAAAAATAGAATTTATTGTCATGAATGTCGTAGACCTAAAATGCTTTTTGAAACAGAAAAAAAAGCATTGCTTTTTATGCAATACAACAACGAGGAAATTGCATCGGAAAACGACAAAGTTCCTACACGTGCATATTTTTGTCAATCGTGCGGTGGTTGGCATCTGACTCATTATAGCGAAGCACCGAAAGGGTTATCACGAACCGAAAAAATGATAAATAATATGCACAAAGTCGCTGCTGAGCGAAAGGCTATCAATGAACGTCTTGCAGAAGAAAGGAGGCAAAAAGAAAAACAAATCCATAAAGAAACTGCGGCATATGTAGCCTCACAATTATTGATTGTTGAAGAGTGTATCAATAATAACGAGTTACATTCCGCATTGCTATTATTGGACGAGTTATTGGAGTTGAGCAAAATCAAACATATCAAATCTAAGACATTAAAGAAAATACGGCTAAAAAAAGAAGTTGTATCTAATACGCAACAAGAATCTAACGACAATTAAAATGTATGGAAAATTTCCTCGCAATCTCCCGCGCTATCGCCTCCTCCGATTGGAATGCATTGGCGTTGAACGAGTTAGACAACCTTATAAACGACATTGAAAATGGAAGAAAAATCTACAAACGATTTCATAGCGGAAATGCACCGTCTTTTGGAAAAAGCGATGCAAGAGCAACAAAAGCATCCGTTATCCTACGAACAAGCGCGGATGCAAGTGGTACAAATCAACGGCTTACCAAACTTCAACGTAGAAAGCGCGACGAAGCGGCAAGCCCCGCCCAAGAACGAATAATTCAGGCGTGGGCAAAGGCGGAAGATATTTGGCTCGACGATGTTTCGCAAGCCGTTGTAAATCAACCGCTTTTGGCTAATCATAGTTCGGAGGCGGTGGTTTATTATAACGGTTATACGCTCACGAAAACCATTTCGTTAGACCATTTTCACTGCCCTCAGTTTGCCATCGACAGGATAATTCTACACAATATGTTTTTCCCTTGTACGGCTCTGGCGGTGAAAGGTTTTGGACGCGACAAGGATGGAAAATTTCAAATCGTTGTAAGTCAGCCGTTTGTGGCGGGCGTTAAAACCACAATCGAAAACATTAAACTTTTTGTTGAAAACTGTGGATTTCAGCAACAGCGCACCCCGACGACTTACAAAAACGATTATTTTATCCTCAGTGACCTTCACGAAGGCAATGTGGTGCATGTAACGGGACTTGACGGCAGTCCGCTTTACAATTCGGCGGGGATTCCCGTTTTGGCGTTCATTGACACCGATATGCGCCTCAATACTCCCGACCAAGGCAAGGACGGTAAATATATTATTGATAATGAGATTATTAATGTAAAATAAATGTAATGGAAAATTTTACGGAAATATCCTACACCAATTGGGACAGCAAAGTGTTAAACAACCTTATAAACGACATAAAAAATAGAAGAAGAATCGGAGTTTCTTGCCTTTCTCAAAAAAAACTTTTATATTTGTGGCAATAAAACACGACAATTATGGGCATATTCATCGACAAGGGCAACATCGCTTTTACAAGTATCAAGCATTCCGATTTCGTTGATAAATCGGGGCTGTTGGACATTCTTAACGACAGCATCGACACCTCGCACCGT
>SJYC01009850.1:0-52294 GCA_006408675.1 Madoqua kirkii
GTTCACGACCCCATGGACTGCAGCCTAGGAATACAGACATTGAGAGCATTCAATTATTATTAATTATTACAGTAACTAGACATTGCCATGAAATTTTCGTTGTATTTTACAAAAGTTATAGGTCCACAAAGGATTGGAAATTAAAAACAAAAGCTCTGCTCTTCACTGCAGGTCATAAAGTGGTCACTGCCATAAAATGACAGAGACAAAAGGAGGGACAGGCGCCTCACTATTTTACTCTCTGCATTAGATCAGAGTTTCTACATCTTGACAATACTGACCTTTGGTCTTTGTTGTGGGGGCTACCTGGGCACAGCAAAATATTTAGCATCCCTGGCTTCTCTGCTACACTATGTCACAAGTGTGCCACTCTTTCTTACAATGTAAACATTAAATGACAGCATAACCCTACCTTTATCAAAGCTGGTTACACATAAATGAGGCATCGTTTCATGATTCTCAACACATCCCACAGGGTGATAAACAAAGCAGTACCACCAGGATGGTACAGTCTACTGTGCAAAAGTGCCAGAGCTCTTAATCTACTTTTTCCCAACAGTTCCCAGATTTCTACATAATCAAAGTCTTTTACTGTGCTTAATTTTCCAGTTTTTCTTCCCCTTTCCACTAGTGTTTAAAAATTCTTATAAAACTTACATGAGCTGTTCTGATACAGCTTATTATTTTGATGTGTTTCAAAGTAACTGTTGATGCAGCATCTTTGATATGGGCTTTGTATATTTTAGCATCTAATAGGCAATTTCCTATCCTTGTACACTATCTTTGAACCTCACATACCATTCATCTGTTTTTCTCATTCAATGCATTTTGCAAACAACAACAAAAAATGGCAATAACGTCCAGTTACCCAAATCCTATCTTCATCTTTAAAAATGTGTTGAGCAGACCAGCCATGGTCATAAAGTCAACCTCTTAAGCCCTCAAAGGCTTAGAGAACTTGGCTTCAGGACCTTCAGACCTCAAACCCATCAGCTCCCATTCCCTGCCTTTGGAAAAGCGCCACAGACACAGACACACACACACACGCCTAGACTCTAGCTTCACAGTTTAGGCCTTGTGCAGCCACTCTCCTTGAGCTCACTACTACTCTCCTTACCTTGTGGTGTCTAAAGCAGCCCTAAGGATCACCTTCAGTTTTGTCTGACCTTCCGTTAATTCTCTGCAGATTTTTCTCAAGTTTTTTGCGCTATAACTCTTTGATGTTTTTCTTCCTATCTCTGCTGAACATTAACGATTTCTATGACTTCCAGTATTTATCTTGTTTGTTTAGCGATTACTTTGCACCTTAGCTTGAGGTTTCTTCTGGTTGCTGGATGATGCTGTTGAAGAGATGGGGCTTCAATGGGCAGCAAAATTTCCTGAATGTCACTCAACTATCACTCTGAAAACATTCTGGTGTCTTGTGAGTTGTCTTACCCACAGGTATTACCAAATTGTTTCATCTATAGAAAAAATTAGTGCTTGTATTTACAACAGACCCTTTCATGTATCACACAGCCTTGTCATGGCAAAGGATCTTGCTCAACTTAATGAAGTTGAGTCATGGTGTGCAGGGCCACCCAAGACAGGTCACAGTGAAAAGTTCTCACAAAACGTGGTCCGCTGTACACAGCTCAAGAAGCAACAGTAGTGGACATGGAACAATGGACTAGTTCAAATTAGGAAACGAGTACGTCAAGGCCATATATTGTCACCCTGCTTATTTAACTTATATGCAGATAACATCATGCAAGATGCTGGGCTGGATGACTCACAAGCTGGAATCAAGATTGCTGGGAGAAGGATCAATAACCTCAGACCTGCAGATGACACCACTAATGGCAGAAAACAGAGAGAAACTAAAGAGCCTCTTGATAAGGATAAAAGAGAAGAGTGAAAAAGCTGTCCTGAAATTCAACATTAAAAAAAAAACTAAGATCATAGCATTTGGTCTCATCACTTCATGGAAGACAGAAGAAGAGAAAGTGGAAACAGACACGGATTTTATTTTCTTGGGCTCCAAAATCACTGTGGTCAGTGACTGTAGCCATGAAATTCAAAGATGTTTGCTCCTCGGAAGGAAAGCTATGACAAACCTAGCCAGTGTATTAAAAAGCAGTGATATCTCTTTGACAATAAAGGTCCATACAGTCAAAGCTATGGTTTTTCCAGTAGTCACATATGGATATTGGACCATGAAGAAGACTGAGTGCCAAAGAATCCATGCTTTCAAATTGTGGGGCTGGAGAAGACTCTTGAGAGTCCCTTGGACTGCAAGATCAAACCAGTCAATCCTAAAGGAAACTGACCAGGAATATTCTTTGGAAAGACTGATGCTGAAGCTCCAATACTTTGGCCACCTGACACAAAGAGCCTACTCACTGGAAAAGACCCTGATGCTGGAAAGACTGAAGGCAGGAGGAGAAGAGGGCGGCAGAGGATGAAATGGTTAGATAGCATCACCAACTCAGGGGTCATGAATTTGAGCAAACTCTGGGAGATAATGGAGGACAGAGGAGCCTGCTGACTTAGCAACTGAACAACAATTTACAACTGAATAGTAAGAAAAAGCCCTGCTTGTCACCCTAAACGTCATAATCAACTGTATTTCTAAGATTTTAAGACATATTGGCAAAAAGCCTCCCACTGAGTCACAACTTCCCTTGTCTCAGAAAAGGAAAACGTAAATGTTTCTATTTCAGAATTTCTGAAATGCTAGGAATTAAGTATATCTGAGCAGTTTACTTGTCCTCTTCTTTGGAATGCACAATCCCAGAAAGACGTCGCACAAATGGAAACTTAGTACATGAGTGAATTCTATAATCTTGTATTTTTATCACTGATCACAGAAGTCATTTTGTAGGTCATTCAAAACGCTATTTCTGAGTCCTTCTGAAAAACTGTTATTCTGACGTACATATAAAATTTCAAAAACATCTCTCTGCCTTCAGAAACATCTAGGAACCATCTCTGGCTCTAACTTTACCATTCTCTGTAGCTGACAACATGGGAAACGTGCACATAACCCAGCTTAACATGAAAATCTGAATGAGAGAAACAAACATGTGTGCCATGTCCTTTATTTATTTCTAACTTCTGTGACAGTTTTATAATTTAAGTGTTGTTCTTTTCTGTTAACACATTATTGACCAAGGGATTTTTGTAGAAACTAAGACTGGTGGCCAATGATTTATGTAGTTGAGTACTGAAACACTCTGGTCAACATCTGGGTAACAAAAGATGTATTAATATGTCTCTGGTCAATAAGTTGTTAAACATGAGGAAACTGATACCCAGAGTTTACATAAATTGCCTATAATCACATTTCTAGGAAACGGCTGACTGGGACTTAAATCCAATCACTGGTTTGATTACAAACACTCTCTACCATACAGTTGCCAACAAACTCATCCATTCTCCGTTAACTCCCTGGCTCAGTTTCTCCAGGTGTCAGTGGTAACCCAGATGAGAAATCTGAAGTTATCTCAGGCGTTCTGTCTTCTCCCGTTACCAGCTGTACCCCTGACACCCAGTCATCAAGGATTGCCAGCTCCTGCCTACAGTGCTCTCTGCATTCATCCAGTTATGCACGTGCTGACTGCAACAAATTCAGACGTGAAACCCATGCCTTCTTACATCATCATTCTACATGCATCTCTCATTATGCTCTGAGTCTAGAAACTACAAGTGCTTTCTGTTGCCTATCATGTCAAATATATGTCATCTTATCAAACCTTTCTTCTCAAAACCGTTACACATCAGGTCCCTGCTCTCTCCTCTCGTATATGTAAGCATTTAAACATCATCCTCGAATTGTCCTCCAGGTATTATGCTATGGCTATTTTCTGTATCTTTCTCCTAGACATATTTTCTTTGAAGAAAGAAACCACTTTCCATTCTTAGCCCTTCCCAATCATACCCAGTACAGTTCATAACCAGTAACTGTGTCCAGTTCGCAAAGGAAATTAGTGGGAAATAAAATGTTTTAAAGAATGAATGAGGCCAATTTTCCAGGGAGCCCATGTGGAATGTCAGTACAACTATTACAGATTCTTGAAAGGTAGATACTGAGGACAGTAGATTTTTATCAAGAAGTTAATGAACTGAAAAAAAAAAAAAAATGGTTCTAACCCATGGTATATTGTGCATGCAATATAGCATATACTTCATTCTATAATTTCATGAGCTTTATGACTTTTAGTTGGGGAACAGGATAAGCATCATCTGAAGCAGGAATTTAAAATTTAACTCAAAGTATAATTTTCACCTGTGTGCAGTGACAAATATTGCTATTTAAAAACAGACTGCAAATGAAATCCTCATTTCAGCATTCACCCTATAAAATACTATAACTACCCTGAGGTAGTTGCAAGGGATATTGCACACCCCCTCCCTTATCTCTAAGTTTAAAGAATTTCTTAAAGCATCAGAACAAACAGAAAAGTGTGGTCTCCTCTGTTCTCTAGCATACCTGCAGTGTAGAAAGGCTAAGGGCTCAAGAAGAAGTCTGGGGCTTTTGTTAAAAAGTAAGCTAGTAAATGGACTTGGAAGGGGAAGGAAACGTGGGTCACTCCCACTAAGACCAAAGGAGTTTGAACTATAAGAATATGAAGGCAGGGAACCAATATTACTGCTTAAGATAAACTAGAACAGGTAGTTTTTCACATCATCTCCACTTATATGAGTTCAACTTCTAACTTCTTTTTTTAGACATTTTTTAAGATAGAAAGAAAACATAAACCACAGTAAAGACTGTAACATGCACGAACAGCATGCCAAATTTCTTCTATGAGTTTGGTAAACATTCCTAGTGATGACTGTGATGCAAAAGGATTTCGATCCTCACAACACCTTGATCTCACCATCTGTGGTTTCACTGGGTTGAAAGCAGAAGTGAATCCTTATTGTAAGGCCAACTCCCTGTTCCCAATAACGGGGTCTGAACAGCTGGGTGGCTCTCCAGGCGGGGGGTCCCCGCGGCGCATGGGCTCTGGAGAACTCTGCCTCGGGGCTCACTCCTGGCAGAGTCCTCTGGCACCAGCCTTGAGCTCTGAGGAGGGGTAGGGAAGGCGGGCAGAGAAGGTGTCACAGAGGAGGGAGACAGCCCCCACAGAGGTCACAATCGTGCCGGTGTGCACACTGCACGGCTCAGAGCACCTGGCTCAGGACAAGGGCTCCATGTGCTGTTCCTTCGATTCACTTCTAGTCATGAAGGTTACCTGTATGAAGAGCTTCCCTGGTGGCTTACCTGGTAAAAAACTCCGCCCGCAGTGCGGGAGACCCCGATTCGGGGAAGATCCGAGGAGGAGAGCGGGGAGGGGAAAAGGGGGCAGGGGGGACGGCGGGCGGAGCCTTCACAGGCGCCCCGCTGCCCCTCACCTCGGGTGCCCTCTGCCCCCCCCCACCTCAGGTCCCTCTGGGCACCACGTCGTGGGAGCTGAGAGCCGAGGGAAGTCGTCCAAATTCCACTTCCCGACGCCCCCGGCCGCGAGGTCCCTCGGAGGTCTGGGGGGGAACAAAGCGCCCCCAGCCAGGGCTGCCCTCGCGGACTCGACGGCGGCCGGAGAACCGCGCGCCCCTAACGAACCTCTCAGCCGCCCGCGGCAGGTGAAGTAGCCCGGCGGGTGAAATGCCCGCGGGGTCGGGAGACGCCTGCGGCCGCTTCTGTCCGGACTCGGAAGGCGGTTCAACGGCCGGAGCCCCGGGCGCGTCTCCCCGTCCCCGCCCCGCGCGACGCCAGGTCAGGTCGGGACACCGCCTCCCCTCGGGCGGGGCTGGCGGGCCGGGTCTCCATCCTGGGGGGCCCGGCACCGGCGACCCGCCTCCCGCGCCACCGGCCGGGCGGCCCCCGAGCCCGGGCCGAGCGGGCGCCGCGCCCCGCCTGCCGTCCGCATGCCCCCGCGGCCCGCACCTGAGGATGTTGTCCGCGTAGGTGAGCAGCAACCTGGAGGCCTCCAGGAACGTCTCCGGGGTGTTCTGGCAGAGCTCGGCCACGGCCGGGGACGCGGAGCCGGCAGAGCCGCCCAGCGCCGCCGCCGCTGCCGCCGCCATGCTCGAACGCGGCCGAGCCCCGCCCCGCGCCGTCCGTTCCCGCCCCGCGCCGCGCGCACTCTGAGCAGGCGCCCGAGGGTCACCTAGGCGGGGCGGGGGCCTTGTTCCCGCCTGCTGGGGGCTGTTTGGGAACTTTGAGGTTTTGGACCGCGAGAGAAACCTGGTGGTCAGGGCCCAAGGAGCTTTCACCAGACGGGGACGGGGTCTTCATCCTCCAGAACAAGGGGCTTTGCCCAGGGACGTTGGGCGTCCCTAGTGGCTCAGCTGTAAACAATCTGCCTGCCATGCAGCAGACCCGAGTTCGATCCCTGGATTGGGAAGATTCCTTTGAGGAGGAAATGGCAACCCACTCCAGTATTCTTGCCTGGAGAATCCCATGACCAGAGGAGGCTGGCAGGATACAGCCCATGGGGTCCGGCAGTCTATGGGGTCGCAAAGAGTCGGACAGGCCTGAGCGACTTAGCAGCAGCAGTAGCAGTCTGGTGGTGATAGCTTCCAGTGAACATGTTGGATTCGTGATCTCTGAGGAAGATTTAGCTTCATAGCTTCCAGTGAACATGTTGGATTCGTGATCTCTGAGGAAGATTTAGCTTCGGGACCAAGGACCAGGCTTGATCATTCAAGAGCTTTTGTGTAACAGAGTCTCATTAAAGTATGAAAGGAGACAGAGAAAGCCTCTTACCAACCTGCCTGGGAATTGACTCGGTAGTCTGGCCAGGGGTAGGGTGGAAGGGCTGGAACAGGGGGCCGTGGGCTTTGGCCAGGGCTAGTGGGTGCTGGCTGGTACATCGCAGAAACCTGGGTTCCTCTGTGTCCCAAGGCTGGCCTCAGTAGATCCAGCCAAGACGGTGGGGGAACTCCTTGTACTCCAACCGCCAGCTTTTTCCCAAATGAAAATATCTTACAGCTTCCTCCTCATAGGTTGTCAGGCCTTCCTAAATAAATGGGGACGAAAGACCCCAGGAGGAAGGAGCAAACAGTTTTCAAAACCAAAGGCCATGGCTATGAACTCTGCTGGGATTCTCCTCTATGGATTCCTTTTAGAACTAGATAAATGATTGAAAATCTCTTGCATCATTCCCAGCCCAGATAGTATTGTGCTTCTGTAAAGAAGTGTTTTTCGAAACTACGGGTTGCAGGTGGTGGACTCTATGGACCAAAATAAAACACAGACCCAATAATGACAATAGGATAGAGGGGAAAGGGGAGACAGCAAGGTGTGCATCCCATATAGTAAGGGTATGTATCAGTTTGTGACTTTGTTGTGCAGGGAGAGGCTGTGATGAGTGTCCTCTATTCCTCTTAGAAGATGGATCCTAACCGCTTTAATCCATGCTCTGCTTCTCCATGCCTTTGAAAATGTGCTTTACCAATGCCTCCTTTCTTTGCAAAAATTCCTTTCCAAACCTCAACAAATATTATTTCTTGATGATAGGTTTTAAATAGGTTAGTTTTTGTTTGTTTCTTTAAATTTTCTTGATGCTTTATCTTCAGTTTGCTTTTTAAGTTCGCAAATTTCTTCCAGTATCTCTGAGCAAGGCCCCGAGCTATACTATCTACTTCAATTATCGTTCAACTGCCAAATATGTATGAGAAGATTTTAATAAATATACTATTTATTTATATATTAATAAATATAATATTCTTGGACCAGGTTCCAAGAATAATGTGTTTAACTGATAATTTGTTGTTAGCTGCTGTAACTGAAGATTTCCATGATTTAACATAAATATCTTGTTCACACAACAGTTAAACAATACAGTTCTCATGTGTCAGTTCCTTCGTGTAATGATTCAGGGCCCCAGGCTCCTTTCATCCCGTAGCATAGAATCAACAGACATTTTTTATAAAGGGCCATATGCATGCATGCTCCATTGCTCAGGTGTGTCCGATTCTTTGCAATCCCACGCCCACGGACTGTACCGTGCCAGGCTCCTCTGTCCATGGCATTTTTCAGGCAAGAATACTGGAATGGGTTGCCATTTAGTAAATGTTTAAGGCTTTCTGGCCATGCCATCTCTGTTTCAACTGTGTAACTACTCTGCCTCTGCAGCAAACAGTAGTTTGCTCTTAACTCCCCTAACATGGGGTGTTAGGGTGAACGGCATGGGGTGTTACGTCACCAACACTCCCTGGCAGTCAAATTCTGTGAATAACTTCCTCTGTATATACGTGAGCTTCCACTATAGCTCGTAGATCGTACTGAGTGGTTTTGAATCTGAGGATTTAACCAACAGCAGACCATGTAGCACTGTAGCATTTAATATTTTTAAAAAATCCACATATTAAGTGAACCCAGGCAGTTCAAACCCATGTTATTCAAGGGTCAACTGTACTTTAGAATGAATGTGTATAGCTATGTTCCAGTGAGACTATTTACAAAAACAAGCAGCCTTCTGGATTTAGCTTGTGGTTTGTTAACTACTGCTATATGGCCTCAGAGACTTCTGCATTTACTTAGTGGCTGGGCACAAAGAAGGCATATCTGCTTCATGAGCCCAGAAATGGCAAATAGCATTTTCTTTACTGTATCACTGGTGAAAAGGAAGCCCCAACTAGGTAAAAGTCCGCCAGGGTTGGGGAGGTTGAGAGCCTGGGAAATGTAGTCCTTAGCTGGACAGGGAGCACCCACACCCCTCAAGCAGGGAGGATGGAGGTGGGGGATGGGATTGTGATTAGCTGTCTCCATCACAGACTGTATTCCCCTGGAGTTTCTTTTTCCATCAACATATTTATTCTATTATAATCATATAAGGTTACCATATACTATCTAATAGGATTTTTTTTAAAGATCTAGAACACCTTTTTTTTTTCCCCTTCAAATAAAATCTTAAGAGAAAGCCTAGTATATATAAAACACCAAAGTAGAAGCACTCTAGGACTGAAGCAGGAACGCATGTGTGGTGTGGGGAGGAACAGAGTATTGGCAGCTCAGCTTTTGCCTTGACAGGTGTTGGTCTTGAGGGTGCTTCTGTGGGAAACATGCAATCACAGTGTGAACACCAGTGTTACAAAATTAATGCTATTATAATATCATACAGTCCATAACGTCATAAAAATCCTCATTTCAAGGGTAATTCACTGAGTTACTGTTTATTTTAATTCACCTGAAAATTTACTCCTTCCCAATTACTCTTTACTTTGAGTAAAATCTCTCTAGGATACCATTTATGGAGCTATTAAGGAGTTGATTATAATAAGGGACTTGACTCATTCTTTTCCTTGTCTGCTGCTTCTACTTCCGTACTTTGAAAATATTTTGATTTTTCAATCTCCTGTAGAAAAATCAAAGATATTAAGCTCACTTCATGGGAAATAGATGGGGAAACAGTGGAAACAGTGTCAGACTTTATTTTGGGGGGCTCCAAAATCACCGCAGATGATGACTGCAGCCATGAAATTAAAAGACGCTTATTCCTTGGAAGAAAAGTTATGACCAACCTTGATAGTATATTCAAAAGCAGAGACATTACTTTGCCGACTAAGATCCGTCTAGTCAAAGCTATGGTTTTTCCTGTGGTCATGTATGGATGTGAGAGTTGGACTGTGAAGAAGGCTGAGCACCAAAGAATTGATGCTTTTGAACTGTGGTGTTGGAGAAGAGTCTTGAGAGTCCCTTGGACGGCAAGGAGATCCAACCAGTCCATTGTGAAGGAGATCAGCCCTGGGATTTCTTTGGAAGGAATGATGCTAAAGCTGAAACGCCAGTACTTTGGCCACCTCATGCGAAGAGTTGACTCATTGGAAAAGACTCTGATGCTGGGAGGGATTGGGGGCAGGAGGAGAAGGGGACGACCGAGGATGAGATGGCTGGATGGCATCACGGACTCGATGGACGTGAGTCAGGGTGAACTCCAGGAGATGGTGATGGACAGGGAGGCCTGGCGTGCTGCGATTCATGGGGTCGCCAAGAGTCGGACACGACTGAGCAACTGAACTGAACTGAACTGAATCTCTTTATACCCACCACTGCTTCAAACACATAAAAAATTTTCTAGTATTAAATCAGGTTTGAACTTTTTGTTCTTTCACTTGATTTTTTTTTTGCTTCAGAGTAATGAATTTCCTTTTAGGATTCCAACTTTATTTAGAACACCATCTTTTGAAGACATATGACGTATGGTGGCACTATTCTCAGATGAAATAAAGATACGACTCACTAAAATTTCCCTGGGACAGGTTTTATCATAAAAAATGAAAATGTTGGCCTAAATGAAGACTACTGGCAAGGAGAAGGGTTGAAGACTTTCAGGAGTATGTGATGCTTCACTGCTGCATGATCGTATTACGTATGTAACCGATTACTATTTATTGAGCACACACCCTGCAAAGCAGCCTGAGATGAATGATGTAAGAAACCTTTAATCTAGTAGGAAGGACAAAGGGAATAATAATACTTTGTACACAGGTAGCTCTTTAGCTGATGAAACAAAAAGAGCCACTGTGAAAAAACAATTTGGTAAGAAATGTACAACGTGGTGTATGCACACACACGTGTGTGTTTATTCATTCATTCTGTAACTCATTTGCTCACCAAATAGTTATGCAGCGGCTGCTAAAGGTGCTGTGCTTCGCACTGGAGCAGTGGAGGTGAGCACGGGCCCGCTGGCTTCATGGGAGTCCCTGTGAGTCCGCTCACTGGTTGGACCAGCAGCAGCATCACCAGGGAATTCATCAGGATGTTCTCAAACCCCATCTTTTTTTTTTTTCATAATTTTATTTATTTGTGGCTCTACTGGGTCTTCACTGCTGTGCAGGCCCTTCTCTCACTGTGTCGTGCAGCCTTCTCCTTGCAGGGGCTTTTCCTGTTGCAGAGCACGGCTCGAGGGTGCTCGGGTCTCTGCAGTTGTGGCTCAGGGGGTCTAGAGCCCAAGCTCAGTAGTTGGGGCACACAGGCTGTGTTGCTCGGGGCACGTGCGATCTTGTCAGACCAGGGATTGAACCACTGTCTTCTGCACTGGCAGTCGGATTCTTTACCACTGAGTCACCTGGGAAGCTCTCAAGCCCTATCTTTACAGTTGAGCCCCAGCAATCTGTGCAGTAAGCCTGTCAGGTGCCCAGGAAAGTTTGAGATATTGGCAGCTCAGCTTTTGCCTTGACAGGTGTTGGTCTTGAGGGTGCTTCTGTGGGAAACATGCAATCACAGTGTGAACACCAGTGTTACAAAATTAATGCTATTATAATATCACAGTCCATAACGTCATAAAAATCCTCATTTCAAGGGTAATTCACTGAGTTACTGTTTATTTTAATTCACCTGAAAATTTACTCCTTCCCAATTACTCTTTACTTTGAGTAAAATCTCTCTAGGATACCATTTATGGAGCTATTAAGGAGTTGATTATAATAAGGGACTTGACTCATTCTTTTCCTTGTCTGCTGCTTCTACTTCCGTACTTTGAAAATATTTTGATTTTTCAATCTCCTGTAGAAAAATCAAAGATATTAAGCTCACTTCATGGGAAATAGATGGGGAAACAGTGGAAACAGTGTCAGACTTTATTTTGGGGGGCTCCAAAATCACCGCAGATGATGACTGCAGCCATGAAATTAAAAGACGCTTATTCCTTGGAAGAAAAGTTATGACCAACCTTGATAGTATATTCAAAAGCAGAGACATTACTTTGCCGACTAAGATCCGTCTAGTCAAAGCTATGGTTTTTCCTGTGGTCATGTATGGATGTGAGAGTTGGACTGTGAAGAAGGCTGAGCACCAAAGAATTGATGCTTTTGAACTGTGGTGTTGGAGAAGAGTCTTGAGAGTCCCTTGGACGGCAAGGAGATCCAACCAGTCCATTGTGAAGGAGATCAGCCCTGGGATTTCTTTGGAAGGAATGATGCTAAAGCTGAAACGCCAGTACTTTGGCCACCTCATGCGAAGAGTTGACTCATTGGAAAAGACTCTGATGCTGGGAGGGATTGGGGGCAGGAGGAGAAGGGGACGACCGAGGATGAGATGGCTGGATGGCATCACGGACTCGATGGACGTGAGTCAGGGTGAACTCCAGGAGATGGTGATGGACAGGGAGGCCTGGCGTGCTGCGATTCATGGGGTCGCCAAGAGTCGGACACGACTGAGCAACTGAACTGAACTGAACTGAATCTCTTTATACCCACCACTGCTTCAAACACATAAAAAATTTTCTAGTATTAAATCAGGTTTGAACTTTTTGTTCTTTCACTTGATTTTTTTTTTTGCTTCAGAGTAATGAATTTCCTTTTAGGATTCCAACTTTATTTAGAACACCATCTTTTGAAGACATATGACGTATGGTGGCACTATTCTCAGATGAAATAAAGATACGACTCACTAAAATTTCCCTGGGACAGGTTTTATCATAAAAAATGAAAATGTTGGCCTAAATGAAGACTACTGGCAAGGAGAAGGGTTGAAGACTTTCAGGAGTATGTGATGCTTCACTGCTGCATGATCGTATTACGTATGTAACCGATTACTATTTATTGAGCACACACCCTGCAAAGCAGCCTGAGATGAATGATGTAAGAAACCTTTAATCTAGTAGGAAGGACAAAGGGAATAATAATACTTTGTACACAGGTAGCTCTTTAGCTGATGAAACAAAAAGAGCCACTGTGAAAAAACAATTTGGTAAGAAATGTACAACGTGGTGTATGCACACACACGTGTGTGTTTATTCATTCATTCTGTAACTCATTTGCTCACCAAATAGTTATGCAGCGGCTGCTAAAGGTGCTGTGCTTCGCACTGGAGCAGTGGAGGTGAGCACGGGCCCGCTGGCTTCACGGGAGTCCCTGTGAGTCCGCTCACTGGTTGGACCAGCAGCAGCATCACCAGGGAATTCATCAGGATGTTCTCAAACCCCATCTTTTTTTTTTTTCATAATTTTATTTATTTGTGGCTCTACTGGGTCTTCACTGCTGTGCAGGCCCTTCTCTCACTGTGTCGTGCAGCCTTCTCCTTGCAGGGGCTTTTCCTGTTGCAGAGCACGGCTCGAGGGTGCTCGGGTCTCTGCAGTTGTGGCTCAGGGGGTCTAGAGCCCAAGCTCAGTAGTTGGGGCACACAGGCTGTGTTGCTCGGGGCACGTGCGATCTTGTCAGACCAGGGATTGAACCACTGTCTTCTGCACTGGCAGTCGGATTCTTTACCACTGAGTCACCTGGGAAGCTCTCAAGCCCTATCTTTACAGGTGAGCCCCAGCAATCTGTGCAGTAAGCCTGTCAGGTGCCCAGGAAAGTTTGAGAAGTATTCATTTAGAGGAAGGAAAATTCCACTGTTGTTGAAGTTTCATGGAAGAGGAAGAATTTGAACAGAACCCTTAAATTTGGAGGTTAATGGGGTGAGGAAGGAGCGAACATCCCAGCTGTGGGAGATCACCGCCTACCCCCAAATACACACACACTTAAGGACAGCGTCCTCGCAGTCTCTCCTCCTTGCCATTGCCCTTGCTCAGGCCCCACTAGTCTGCACTCTCTTCCCCACGGCTATTCCCACACCCTCCAGCCCCCCCTGCACATACTGCAATGATGCTCTTTCTAAATCACTCCTCTGATCATGTTATTCTTCACTGAGAAGTCTTCTGTGGCTACCCCTTGCCCACATGTAACTAAGCAAGACCCCTATAAAGACTTCCCGGAACAACCTCCACCCATGTCCTCTGCCTGCCTTCTGTTTATAGAAAGACTTTAGTCCAAAGGAAACAGTCAAGCAGGACAAAACAATACTTTGGCCATTAAACAAAGTCAAGGACCTTTAGCTCTTTCTCAAGGACTATAGATAATAATATAGATAATTCTGAGCCTTGGCCTGTGAGCTGTTTTGCAGATTCTGAAACCCCCACCAGGTGGAGAAGTTAATTGCATGCTGCCCACAAGCAGGCAGACCCCAGACCAGTTGGAACCAGAAGGCTGATGATGCTGACTCTGGATTACCTCTCCACCAGCCATTCAGAAGAACGTCCACAAGCTGACCGTGCCCTGATCCTTGAACACTATGATTCCTCACTACCCCTCCTAGGGCAAGACACCCAGTCTTGAGGGCATTTGCCCGCTCTGACCCCCTTTGCCTGCCCGAGCAATAAAGCTATTTTTGTTTTACTCAGAATCTTGTCCCCGAGATTTAATCCAGTACTAGTGTACAAAGACCAAATTTCAGCAATTCAGCACACTCTCTACAGTCAAGTGGTGTTGGAAATTAGGCAAGAAACTTGAACATAAGTGGCTTTGTTCAAGACAAAAAGCAGCAGAGGGCCTGGGGTAGGCAATGAGAGAGTGTACCGTTTCCTTCCTAGAGGAATTTAGGTTCAGCAAAAGAAGGTTGCAGTTCACAGGTTGCAGACTGGGGCTGCCCACATACCATCTCTGACCCACAGGAGTAATCCGAAGTCTTGTTCAAAACCCAAGACTTGTTCCCAGCAGCCCATTCTTCACTCTCAGACTTTCCCTGTTGCTTTGTCCCACACCTCAAATCCAGTGTTGGCCACACTGAACTACTACCAGCAGGTTGTAGAAGATACCAGGTCTCAGAGTTTGTTCTGTTCTGCCTGGCAGGATGCCCTTTCCCACCAAGATTACTAGACATTTACTCATCTTCAAGATGCAGTTCAAAGGTCAACTTTTTGGAAGACTTTCCTGACTTTGGAAGGTAGTACTGACCCATAGTACTATATTGTCTTACTTCATATTATTATAATTCTGTTATATTCTATTATAGCACCTGTTTCAGTACTTGGCACGTATTTGTCTTCACGGCTATTTCTTCTACTAGACAATGAACTTCTTGAAAGCAGGAACCATACCCTATTCATTTTCATTTCTGGCTCAGGTTAGGCAGAAATGAAGAAAAGAAAGTACGAGCAAAGATACAGAGATGAAAAAAGAGAAGCTGAAGTCCATCCAGAGGTGATAAGCTCAGTTTTGCTGGGTGTTGGTGTGCACCCCATAGGCCTGTACTTGCTTTAAGACTGAAAAGAGTCCAGAGACATTGATGGTGTAATGGACAGAGGGATCTTACATGTGTGCCGCAGACGGTGGGCAGGTGGGCAAGACGTGGCAGGGTCTTTGCTTCCGGTGGGAGGGGGCCCATGTTGACATCCGGCTAGCTCATAGGTTGCCAGGAGAAATAAGCAGAGGGGCATACCCCTCATGGCCCCTTTGATAAACTGTCACGTTTTAGGGAGGTTCTGATCTAAAGATTAGAATAATCACTCGCTGGGACTGGGGTAAGTATGTAGGAAGGTCAGGCATGTGAACAGATGTAGGTGAAGCAGACTCTAGTTAAGCAAAGCAAGAGAACAGTCATCTTGGGTGGAAATCTATTTTAACAGAGAATGAGAACTACACCTCGAAATAGTTTTGAACCAAATCACAAAAATTTAAGTAAACCTATAGCTGAACAAGAGACTATGTTAAGTGGGGCTATTTGGAAGGTTTTCATTTTAGATAAAATACCAATGTATTTTGGCAAAGAGTATGGTACTAAAGGGCTTCCCTGATGGCTCAAATGGTAAAAAAAAAAATTCACCTGCAATGAAGGGAGACCTAGGGTTTGATTCCTGGGTTGGGAAGATCTCGTGGAATAAGGAATGGCAACCCACTCCAGTATGCCTGCCTGGAGAATCCCCATGAACAGAGGAGCCTGGTGGGCTACAGTCCACGGAGCTGCAAAGAGTCAGACACGATTGAGTGACTAAGCACATGTACACATATGGTGCTCAATCATATACAGCTATTAGACTATCATAGAATTTCTCACTCCTTTCCAGACCAAAGGGAAAATCGGAGGGAGGGATGAAAATGAAATGACTCATCAGTGGCTTTACTTTTCTACAATATTTTAATCAGCTTGTCACTTGTTATCCAAGATAACTTTGTGGTGAAAGAAAAAAGAACAGCATGTTAAAACTGTATGTTACGTATGAGTTTGGCTTCATAAAATATATTTTAGGTCTTTTCACACTGTGACTCGAAAACACTGTATATCAATGAAGAGAGGAGAGAGCAAATTTGGGTACTTCTCACTCATTAAGTTTTAGTTGTATTTTACAACCATATGTTTGTTTTAATTTCTCTTAAAGTAACTCTACTATCATTGAAAGAAGGTTGTACTAAGAAGTGATGAACTAGGCCTCGGATCAAGGATGACTCAAGGTCATATTAGGGAACAATTTTAGAAAAAGTGTATTTCCAGACACATTTAAATCCATTACTAACCAAGAAAAGCTGGTTCAGTTCAGTTCAGTTCAGTCGCTCAGTCGTGTCTGACTCTTTGCGACCCCACGCCAGGCCTCCCTGTTCATCAACTCCTGGAGTTCACTCAGACTCACGTCCATCGAGTCCGTGATGCCATCCAGCCATCTCATCCTCTGTCGTCTCCCTCTCCTCCTGCCCCCAATCCCTCCCAGCATCAGAGTCTTTTCCAATGAGTCAACTCTTCACATGAGGTGGCCAAAGTACTGGCGTTTCAGCTTTAGCATCATTCCTTCCAAAGAAATCCCAGGGCTGATCTCCTTCACAATGGACTGGTTGGATCTCCTTGCCGTCCAAGGGACTCTCAAGACTCTTCTCCAACACCACAGTTCAAAAGCATCAATTCTTTGGTGCTCAGCCTTCTTCACAGTCCAACTCTCACATCCATACATGACCACAGGAAAAACCATAGCTTTGACTAGACGGATCTTAGTCGGCAAAGTAATGTCTCTGCTTTTGAATATACTATCTAGGATGGTCATAACTTTTCTTCCAAGGAGTAAGCGTCTTTTAATTTCTTGGCTGCAGTCGCCATCTGCAGTGATTTTGGAGCCCCCCAAAATTAAGTCTGACACTGTTTCCACTGTATCCCCATCTGTTTGCCATGAAGTGATGGGACCAGATGCCATGATCTTCGTTTTCTGAATGTTGAGCTTTAAGCCAACTTTTTTGCTTTCCTCTTTCACTTTCATCAAGAGGCTTTTTAGTTCCTCTTCACTTTCTGCCATAAGGGTAGTGTCATCTGCATATATGAAGTTATTGATATTTCTCCTGGCAATCTTGATTCCGGCTTGTGTTTCTTCCAGTCCAGCGTTTCTCATGATGTACTCTGCATAGAAGTTAAATAAGCAGAGTGACAATATACAGCCTTGACGTATTCCTTTTCCTATTTGGAACCAGTCTGTTGTTCCATGTCTGGTTCTAACTGCTGCTTCCTGGCCTGCGTACAGATTTCTCAAGAGGCAGGTCAGGTGGTCTGGTATTTCCATCTCTTTCAGAATTTTCCACAGTTTCTTGTGATCCACACAGTCAAAGGCTTTGGCATAGTCACTTAAGCAGAAATAGATGTTTTTCTGGAATTCTCTTGCTTTTTCCATGATCCGGCGGATGTTGACAATTTGATATCTGGTTCTTCTGCCTTTTCTAAAACCAGCTTGAACATCAGGGAGTTCATGGTTCACGTATTACTGAAGCCTGGCTTGGAGAATTTTGAGCATTACTTTATTAGCATGTAAGATGAGTGCAATTGTGCGGTAGTTTGAGCATTCCTTGGCATTGCCTTTCTTTGGAATTGGAATGAAAACTGATCTTTTCCAGTCCTGTGGCCACTGCTGAGTTTTCCAAATTTGCTGGCATATTGAGTGCAGCACTTTCACAGCATCATCTTTCAGGATTTGAAATAGCTCAACTAGAATTCCATCACCTCCATTAGCTTTGTTCATAGTGATGCTTTCTAAGGCCCACTTGACTTCACATTCCAGGATGTCTGGCTCTAGATTAGTGATCACATCATCATGATCATATTGGTCGTGAAGATTTTTTGTACAGTTCTTCAGTATATCCTTGTCACCTCTTCTTAATATCTTCTGCTTCTATTAGGTCCAAACCATTTCTGTCCTTTATCGAGCCAAGGCAACATTTCATGCAAAGACGGGCTCGATAAAGGACAGAAATGGTCTGGATGTAACAGAAGAAAAGCTAAGTTCCTCCCAAATCCTCTAGAGCTGGGAAAGACAGCAAAGCACTCTACTTGGGAAAAAAAATGCTTCAGGAAACATTGCCCAGAAAGAAAAAATACGCTGACAGGTTCAGATGCAGAGTATATAGTCAACCCTTTATCTAAAGGAGAGAAAAGGATAGGGAATTCAGTGGCAGTCCAGTGGTTAGGTCCCCATGCTTTCATTGCTAAGGGATGAGGGTGCAGATTCAATCCCTAGTTGGAGAATTAAGATCCTGCAACCTGACCAGCAGGACCAAAAACTAAAAAAGGAAAAAGGACCCAAAGCTCACCTGGGATAGCACATGAGCTGTAGCCGTTCAGTCCCTAAGTCAGGTCTGACTCTGCAACCCCATAGACTGCAACACACCAGGCTCCTCTCTCCTTCACTATCTCCCAGAATTTGCACAAATGCATGTCCATTGAGTCGATGATTCCATCCAACCATCTCATCCTCTGTCTCCCCTCTTCTCCTTTGCCTTCAATCTTTCCCAGCATCAGGGTCTTTTCCAATGAGTTGCTCTTCCATTAAATACTACGTTTCTGATTTCTTGCATTAAAAAAAATACAGTCATGTTATTTTTCCCTTGATAAATTCAGTCAGCTCTGAGCAAATAAGTTGCTGAATTTTTCGAAGACTTAGAAATAAATGTCTACATTTTTCTTTGTTCTATTCCTGTCTCCAAGATCTGAAAATAAATTGTAAAAGTAAATATGTTTATTATTAGAAAGGCTTATTTGTATACTGTAGACAAAACAGGAAACAAAACTAAGCAAAAATAAGGGTGGGAGGAAATCTCTGGAGGTCCAGTGGGGCTCAGCGCTCCCACTCCGGGTAGTCCTGGGTTCCACCCCTGGAGGGGGAACTAAGATCTCTCGTCTCTGCACCGCTGGGAAAAAAAGGTGTGTGTGAGAGGGACATCACTATTATTGTACGTACATACTTTGCAGACACCCTCCCCCCCCAAAAAAAAATCCCCTTTAAAAAGTAAAAACACAAGCTACGACTTGGATCTTCTAACAAAGTATCAACAGCTTTCTACATTAATAAATAATAAGTCCATGTTTAGCGACTCTGTGGACTGTACCTATCCAGGCTCCTCTGTCCCTGGGATTTCCCAGGCAAGAACACCGGAGTGGGGTGCCCCGTTTCCTTCTCCAGGGATGGAACCCCGTTGTCTCCTGCACCGGCAGGCCTTTCTTTACCACCGAGCCACCGGGAAGCCTTACATTAGCAGTCACACACAGAATTATTTTAAGTGGCCGCAGAGCGTTTAAGTGCACCACAGCTCTGTGGTCCATGAGGTCGCAGAGTCGGACAGGATGTAGCGACTGAACAACAAAACTCACAGCCGACTTCCTGCTGCTGGGCATTTTATTTCGGCCTACTTTGCTACTACAAACAGCTGTGAGCAATCCAGAAATCACTGGAAGGACACAGGAATGTCTTTAACTCTTCCCTAGGAGTCCAGCAGAATCTGACGGTGCCCCTTTTCCCCACAACAGACTATTTGGGCATTATTAGAAAAAAAAAAAAAAAAAAGTCCCCTCTTGACGGGCAAAATGCTCTCTCCAGGCGTTTCGTGCACGTTCCAGCTTATCTTGGAGCGGCCAACGTGGCCGCAGGCCCGGAGCCTGGATCCACCTCCAGGAAGGTCTGACCTCCGCCAAGGGCACGCGGGAGGGGGGAAGGGCGCTCGGCTCAGCGGGCGCGCGCGCCCTCGCGTTCATGCGTGCGCGCCCTCGCGGACGTGCCTGTGCGCGTGCGCCAGCGAGCCCGGACTTTCGTGTGCGCGTGCGCATCGCCCTCCTGGCGCTGGGGACCGCGGCTGCGCGGGCCGCACCAGGTGCAGGTAGTTCCGCCTTCGCCCCTCTTTGGCTTTCGCGCTCCACCTCTCCGTCGGGTCTGGGGTGGGTGCGGAGAGCGGCGTGGAGGGCCCGGGCCTGCTGTCTGTTCCTCTCTCCACGCCCTCCCCGGGTGTCTGGGGCGGCGCTGGGAGTTGGCCACTGTTCCTTGTACCCGGCCTCCCCTCGCCCTTGACTTTCGCGGTCGCAGAAATCCTGTTTCTCTCCGTGCTGAGAATCCAAAAAGTCCTCTCACCCCTACTTCAAAGACTACGCCCCGAAATGTGTTTTACTCCGTTAATACCAGAAGCATTAAATGTAATACGGTCTTGGCCATCCTGAAAAAGGATGCTTTCTGCAGCCTGTAACAGGCCAGGAGTGCCCATATGTGTTTCATAGTCAAGTTCTGTTTCTGTGATTCGAATGAATCGTTGTTTCACCCCTTTGTCTTCGAATATCTTAGGGTAATTGGAGTCTGAAAAGGGCTACGTCCAAACAGGTGGTTCGATAGTAAGTATAAATTAAAATGAAGTAACATCATTTTCCCTGCGTTCCATTAACAGCTCACAACCGAGCGCCTGAAAACCACACCCTGGATATTGTTTCTTAGACCTTTTAAGGTGTTCTAAACCACAGTGAATATACCTGCTGGGCGTGTTGTGGTCTGTTACTGGAAAGGTGCTGACTCTCTGAATTTCAACCATCTGTCTGACGGCTTGCAAACTTTCCTAAGGATTAGCAAACGTCATCTGATACATGCAAGGTCATGCCAGCGATTAGTAAATGAGAGGCGGTTTTTGGCAACCGCATCAGCACCAGGATTGCGTCGGCGGGTTGTCGTCACTGGCATCGGTTTAGTGACCCCTCTTGGCGTTGGAACTCAGCTGGTGTGGGACCGCCTTGTCCGGGGAGAGAGTGGAATCGTCTCCCTGGTTGGCGACGAGTACCAGAGCGTCCCCTGCAGCGTTGCCGCTTACGTGCCCAGAGGTTGTGATGAAGGGCAGTTCAACGAGCTAAACTTTGTGCCCAAGTCAGATACCAAGTCCGTGTCTCCCCCCACGGTGATGGCCATCGCTGCCGCTGAGTTAGCCTTAAAAGATGCAGTCTGGCACCCTCAGTCAGAAGCTGACCAGGCAGCCACAGGCGTCGCAATCGGCATGGGAATGGTTCCTCTCGAAGTGATTTCCGAAACCGCTTTGACGTTTCAGACCAAAGGTTACAGTAAAGTCAGCCCGTTCTTCGTGCCTAAGATTCTGGTCAACATGCCAGCAGGCCAAGTCAGCATCCGCCATAAACTCAAGGGCCCCAACCACGCGGTCTCCACGGCCTGCACCACCGGGGCTCACGCGGTGGGAGACGCGTTCAGGTTCGTAGCCCACGGAGATGCGGACGTGATGGTGGCCGGGGGGACGGACTCTTGCATCAGCCCCCTGTCCCTTGCTGGGTTCGCCAGAGCCCGGGCTCTGAGCACAAACGCGGATCCGAAGTCTGCCTGTCGACCGTTTCACCCCCAGAGGGACGGGTTTGTCATGGGAGAAGGCGCGGCTGTGCTGGTCCTGGAAGAACACGGGCATGCGCTCCGCAGGGGGGCCCGGGTCTACGCAGAGATTATGGGCTACGGACTCTCCGGGGATGCCGGCCACATAACCGCCCCCGACCCTGGAGGAGAGGGTGCCTTCAGGTAAAGACTGCTCGTTTGTTCCCATTTCTTCAGCTAAGACTGTTGAATCTCAACTTAGGGGGAATGGTAGTATCCAGCCTTGGTGTTTTACTGTGTTTGAAATATTTGAAAATGTTTGAATATCCTTTTGAGTTTTATTGAGTAGTTGGTGGTACTGGAAATGTCAAGCGTAGCAATTAGCTGGGTGAGGAGATGGTTGAAACCCTTCATCCCACTTCAGATTATATCCTTATATTTCCTTCTTTTAAGGAAATCGAGGCAGCCCAGAACTTAAAAAGGAGGTTTTAACATCCATGAGATTTTCAAAGGTTTTCCCAGAGAAATGTTTTATTTATTTTTTGAAATATTTTATTTTTAAATTTGTCTGGAGGTTTGCCTTTGTACTTCTTCATTGACTTAGAATTCTTATGACCTGAATAAGGTTTTGAAAGATATTTGAAGCATTAAGGTAATGGCACATTTTTGTGTGGACTTTTTTTTAGGTTATTGGGAAATACGCAAAGTTTTACATTTAATTGTGAAAGAAAAAATTAAAACATAGTTATAAATCTTTTCTCTTTATTTTAACTCTATATGCATACCCCACTGATAAGAAATTCCCCAAAGAAAAATTATTCTGAGGTTGAGTCTACATGGCTTTTTCCTCCAGGAAAAAAGGACAGTTCAAGTAAAATGGAAATATGTTTTATTAGAGATTATAAAATCCATAGGCTTATATGTTTATGTCACAGTGATGAATCAGTCCAGGGTACTGGGGGTGCCTTGGTTTTCCCATGCAGATGGCATTCTAGTGCACGCGGTAATCCAAGATGCTGTTCTGTTATGGGAACATAAAGGGTTCATTTCATCCAGTGTACTTGGATATTTCTGTAGCCGTTATCTGTAGTCATACAGACAATGAGTGTGTGTTCAGTCGCTCAGTCATGTCTGACTCTTTGTGACCCCATGAACTGTAGCCCACCAAGCTCCTCTGTCCAAGGGGATTCTCCAGGCAAGAAAACTGAAGTGGGTTGCCATTTCCTTCTCCAGGGGATCTTCCCAACCCAGGGACTGAACGCAGGTCTCCTGCGTTGGCTGGGGGGTTCTTTACCACTGAACCACTGGAGAAGCCCACAGATGATGGGCTTGTTAAAATGAAGTGTCGTTCTGATGAGTTCAACTGCTTTTTTCTTATTTATTAGGTGCATGGCCGCTGCTGTGAAAGATGCAGGCATCCAACCTGAAGAGGTATCCTACATCAATGCACATGCTACTTCCACGCCTTTGGGAGATGCTGCTGAAAACAAAGCCATCAAACAGCTTTTCAAAGACCACGCACACGCCCTTGCCGTCTCCTCCACCAAGGGAGCCACGGGGCACCTCCTGGGGGCTGCCGGGGCGGCCGAGGCCGCCTTTACCGCCCTGGCTTGTTACCATGGGAAACTGCCGCCTACTCTAAACCTGGACTGCACAGAGCCGCAGTTTGATCTCAATTACGTGCCGCTCAAGGCACAGGACTGGAAAGCTGAGAAGAGACGAATTGCGCTCACCAATTCCTTCGGTTTCGGCGGTACTAATGCAACACTTTGTATTGCTGGCGTGTAAGACAAATCAGGTGTAGTTAAATATTGTTTTTAACTGTTGTAAACTGCATTGAGAGATAATACATTTACATAAATGCATATTTTTGTATAATGATACCCAGGCACCCTTTATTCTTGTCTGGGTTTCTCAGCCTTGGCACCGGGGATGTTTTGCACAGGGTGCTTCTTTGTGGGGAAAGGGGAGCTGTCCTGTACGTCGAACGATGCCTTATAGCTTCCGAGTCCCCACTCACTAGATTCCAGTGACCCCTCCTTCCCCAGCGGTGACAACCAAAAATGTCTCTCGGCACTGCCACGAGTTTCCTGGGAGGCTGGGGGCACAGAAATGAGATGTTAACAGGCTGCATGTATTACCTTCCTGCTGACCTTTGCCATAGCACTTTATCTCCTATGTGCCCGGGTCTCCAGCCATATTCTTTCACTGACCGTCAGTTGTTCGTTCAGTTGAAGTTTATTAGGAGCCAGCTGTGGACGTGGTTTTCTATACTGGCCACCAAGGATGAAGTGGTTCCCTAAAAGCAGTGGAGGCCTTAAGGGTGAACAGGTCTCAGCCAGGATAGAGGGATGAAGGGAAGAATATTCCAGCCAGGAGGCATAGTGTGGAAAGACTGGGAAATCTAGAAAGACACCAGCACTGAATGTCAATACGTGTAACCTGAGAAGCGGGCAGGAGGGAAAGCCAGAAGGTCTGCTGAAAATCAGGTCACAAAATTAACTTTAAAGAATAATATTGTTCTTTCATAGATATTATGAATTATATATACTATCATATATATTTTGTTCTTTCATACACATTTTATATATATATACACTTTATTTAGCTGTAGTGGGTCTTTGTTACAGCATGTAAGATTTTAGCCGCAGCATGTGGGATCTAGTTTCCTGAGCAGGTGTCGAACCTCGGCCCCCTGTATTGGGAGCATGGTGTCTTAGCCACTGGACCACCAGGGAAGTCCCTGGACCAGCAGGGAAGTCCCAGAACCTTGTAAGTTTTGTTAAAGCACTGGGAGGAGTTGGAAGCCATCGAATGTTTGGAGTGTTGTGATGGTTCTATACGCTGTCAAGTTGGCCAGGCTGAACCATGAATACATTTCCCAGAATTCACTTTCCCCTGTGTTTGGTCAGGGCTGGCCCTGAGAGAGTCTTGTAGGCGATTCGCAAGGTGCAGGGGAAGCAGCAGTGATTTTGTAGCTACATGGGTTGTGGCTTTGCTGGCTGACAACCTTGCGCAGAGGCGGTGGCTGAGCCTGTAAATTGAGGCATAATTTGCATGCAGTAAATTGCACCCATTTCAAGTATACAGTCAAATAAGTTTGATAAAAATAGTTCCACTTGTGGAACTGCCACCTCAGTCAGAATATAGGGCGCTTCCAGGAATTCCCTGGTGGTCCAGTGGTGGGGACTCCACACTTCAGCTGCACAGGGCGTGGGTTCCGTCCCTGGTTGGGGAAGCAAGATTCTGCAAGCCATGCAGCACAGCCAAAAACAATAGAGTCCTGAGGATTGAAGATAAAAGAGCACAGAGCGTTTCCATCACTGCAGAAGTCTCCCCGTGCCCCTTTGCAGTTGGTCGCCCTACCTCCAGAAGAGCTTACTGTCACTGTAGATAAGATTTGCCTTTTCTAGAATTTTATACGAATATACTCCTATACAATGAATGCTCCTTGGTTCCTGAGCTGAGCATGTCTCGTGGCTGCGATGCTGCACCCCTTGTACCACAGGCATCTACTCCCAGCTGGTTTAGGGGCAGCCCCTTCCGGTTCCTGCGGGCCTTGGCCTCCCTTTCTGCAGGAAAATTCGGAAAAGGACAGTCAGTGGGATCAGCAGCAGCCCTCAGCCCTGCGTCTATTTTTAGGTGTGCCCTGGTCGGGAGCCACCCTCTCCCTAAGCCACTGTTCTTTCTAAATTCCCCTCGCCCTCAGCCATTCTCTCGGCAGGACTCGGCGGCTTGCCTGCTGGCTCAAAGCTTTATTCCTGGAAGCCAGCCCTTGGCAGTCCCACCACGCACCCTTCTCTCAGACAGCAGTTGCTGCGGGGTCGGAGAGCCCTGGCATCAGGAAGCCTGGGGGCACCAGGAGGCACCCGAGTGGACCGCTGGGGTTGCAGCCTCATCTCCCCGTCCCACTGAAGAAGCACTGCCTCTCACAGCTGGTTGGGGTCCAACCCCATGGCCAGTGTGCTGCCCTTCTGGTCCCTGGGGCACCGGGAGGCCAGATGTTCTGGTTCTAAGAAGACACTGGCTGTGTGCCCTGGCCAGAGAGTGTGTCCCCTTTGGAGAGCAGAGCTTTAACCCTGCGGAGCTCAGGGTGGCAAGGATGGAAAGCATGCCCTTCCTCATCGTGATTAGATCAGTGGGACTGATAGTGAGTGGGTCACTCCTGTTCCCCATGCCCCTTTCTGTACCCGGGGGTTCTTACTGGGGACTTAGCCCCATACGGAATTCCTCATAGCTCAGTTGATAAAGAATTTGCCTGCAATGCAGGAGACCCAAGTTTGATTCCTAGGTCAGGAAGGTCCCCTGTAGAAGGAAACAAGCCACTCCAGTATTGTTGCCTAGAGAATCCCATGGACAGAGGAATCTGGTGGGGTACAGTCCATGGGGTCCCAAGAGTCGGACATGAGTTAGCAACTAAAGAGAGAAAAGTCTTTGATTTAAGCATACACTGCATCCTGAGGCTGGGCGCCACATCCCTTCAGGAGCTGCCTCTAAGCTGGTGGTCCAGGGTCCTTTGGAAGGCAGCTCGGCCTTCTGGGAGGCTGGCTGCTTCCGCAGGGCAGGGTGTGTTGCACAACTCAGGGGGCCCATGCCCTTGGCCTCTGCCCACGGCTTGTCTTTGCTGTGCAGCAGGGCTCCTGTTCAGTGTCAGAGGAGGTCGTCAGGAGGATGCAAATCGCAGAGGTGACCAGATTTCCTTGCCAATTGTGCCATAATGAACTCTCATCGGATCTTCATCTGTGGCCACTTTAAAGTCCTTCTGTCATTTACGGACATTCGTCATGCTCTGATGCTTTTGCAGAAGTGTTCCTCTAAGAAGAATTTTGAAGCGTTTCTTCAAGGTTTGTGGAAAAGGATACCTTTCCAAAGGGCTTCCCAGGTAGCTCAGTTGGTAAAGAATCCACCTGCAATGCAGGAGACACCAGTTCAATTCCTGGGTTGGGAAGTTCCCCTGGAGTAGGAATAGGCTACCCATTCCAGTATTCTTGGGCTTCCTTTGTGGCTCAGCTGGTAAAGAATCTGCCCGCAATGCGGGAGACCTGGGTTCGATCCCTGGGTTGGGAAGATCCCCTGGAGAAGGGAAAGGCTCCCCACTCCAGTATTCTGGCCTGGAGAATCCCATGGACTGTATAATCCATGGGGTCCTAAAGAGTAGGACACCACTGAGTGACTTTCACTTTCACTTCACTTCATAGCTTTCTGAGAACTAAGATCACACCACTGAACTGAATACAGATGCACAGAGTCCTGATGGAAAACTGCTGAGGATGACTATGATTTTTATGACTCTTTATTGGAAACGTTGATTCTTTAGTGTTTTGTTTTCTCCAGATTTAAGAAAACCATTTGTCTTTTAAACTATCAGCAATTTGCTAACTTATACCCTTGGGAGCAAAGATGAAACATTTATCTTTTTCTCCCTACTTGATCTCTCCAGAACTGAGAAAATTTTAGAATGAATATTCTTATTTTCATGGCAATACAGTTATTTGCATAAATTCAAGAAGAATCTGTTCTTGTCAAGGGGCCGAGCGGCAGCAGCTGAGGGCTGAAGCCAGCGTTGAGCCAGTGGTCCGTCCTGAGCCCTGGCCATTTGCCCTTTGTCCCGACAGTCGGGCTCTTCTCAAGGGAGTAACCTGGTGGCTTGGACAACAGGGACCCGGAAGTGGATTTTCATAAATAACCTCTGGTGTGGTCAGGATGTATGGAGAGACATTTGCGTCCCCCTTGCAAGAGACTAATAGCTTTCTGAGAATAAGATCACACCACTGAACTGAATACAGATGCACAGAGTCCTGATGGAAAACTGCTGAGGATGACTATGATTTTTATGACTCTTTATTGGAAACGTTGATTCTTTAGTGTTTTGTTTTCTCCAGATTTAAGAAAACCATTTGTCTTTTAAACTATCAGCAATTTGCTAACTTATACCCTTGGGAGCAAAGATGAAACATTTATCTTTTTCTCCCTACTTGATCTCTCCAGAACTGAGAAAATTTTAGAATGAATATTCTTATTTTCATGGCAATACAGTTATTTGCATAAATTCAAGAAGAATCTGTTCTTGTCAAGGGGCCGAGCGGCAGCAGCTGAGGGCTGAAGCCAGCGTTGAGCCAGTGGTCCGTCCTGAGCCCTGGCCATTTGCCCTTTGTCCCGACAGTCGGGCTCTTCTCAAGGGAGTAACCTGGTGGCTTGGACAACAGGGACCCGGAAGTGGATTTTCATAAATAACCTCTGGTGTGGTCAGGATGTATGGAGAGACATTTGCGTCCCCCTTGCAAGAGACTGGGCACCTCACTTGTCTTCCATGTCCCCGCTCATGAGGCGCTGACACCCCTGGCGATCAGGAGGCTGATGCCCCAGTCTGGGTACCAGCCCTGGTTACTGGCCCTTCAGTAAAATCATCAGTAGGTGGGAAGCACTGGAAGGCCATCTGCCGCAGCACCAGGATGAGGTGACGTGTTGCCAGGACCCTGCACTGCCCTTGAAATACAGTGAGTTGGTTAATGCAGCAGCAGCAGCACCTCCTGTTCTAAACAGTGCCCACGGCAGCTGCCAGAGGAGGCCGGGGCCACCCCCGGGAGTTCCCCACCAGCGACGGGTCAGCAACCGGATTATATCAAGTAACTGCGGGTTCTAAATATGCCTTGATTTGCGTGCACACTGCTTCTGGCCTAACTCAAGCTTTCCCATTGCCACATCAACCAGGCCGCCACTCTGTGGTGATCAGAGAAGCAGAGCGCCATGAACTGACTCCCTTGTCAGTGATGGGGGGGGTCACGTGTCAAAGGCCGGGATGTGTGAGACTAGCAAAGGAGCATGGTGTTCAAAGGAGGTTCCCTCTGCCCTCAAACCTGCAGGCAGCAGATTAAATCACTAACAGGTCCAACCACCCTGCCTCGGTGGGCTAAGACGCTGTCCCAGACTTTATGCACTTGAGTGATCAACCGGCAGGTACTGTTGCCCCCTAGGCCAGCTTGGGGGCCCTGCCGAAAATTGCAACCCCGTGAAGTATTGAAGTGTCCTCAGACAGCAGCGCCCAGCTTCTCACCTCGAGTCAGTGTGCTGTGCTGCTGGGAGCACCAAGCCCCCACGCCTGGGACAGGTGGCATCCACGGGACACTGCAGTGGACGACCCACCCAGGTAGGAGGGTTGGCATCCATGGGAAGCTGCGGTGGGACGTCCCACCCAGGTAAGAGGGTTGCTTTTTACTCCTGTGTCCGGGGGAACCGCTCAGTCTCCGCTGGACCCCTGTGGTGCTGCCATCTGGCTGTGGAAATGCAGTATTCCTGGAGTGGACTGTGCACCCACTGAGAGAGGGGTCCTGGTCTGGTGGACCCCTCCCCAGTCCATCTCACACCTGGCAGGGCTGCCTCCCCCAGCCGGCATGTGTGGTGTGCTCAACCAGGCCAGGTCCTAAAGCTGCCCAGCTCCCCTGCTCGAGGACAGGCGGGCCTGTTCTCTTTTCCACTCGTGTCATCACCTGGCCACCACCTTCATCCTCCACTGGCCCACGGAGAAGCCCTCCCCCAGTTCACCCAGCAAGCCTTGAACGATAGCTGGGAAAGCCAGCCCTCCCTGTACACCGAAATGCCTCTAGGGAGAAAAGCCGTCCTCCAAGTTAAAACGGCCTGGGACAGGAGGCACCTGTGTGCTTGTTGTCTCAACACGATGTTGCATGTTCACACCTGATGGATCTGTGAGCGTGTCTTCTTTATTAAAGTCACATGGAGACACAAGCGAACACCCTGAGTGATCCACCCCCAGCCAAGGGAACTTTGGTAAATCCGTGACTTGGGTCATGTGGCTCTTGATGGGGAAAAGGTGTGACTTAATTCGGGAATCGTTCTGATCTCTGTTTCCTCTTCATGTGCCTATTGCTGCCAAGCCACAAGCCCTCTGGATGCTGGTGAAGTGGGGGCTGACCTCTCAGAGCCCATTGTAGGGAGTGAGGGTGCAAGTGGGACTGGCGGAGCCACTGGGGAGGCCTGGAGTGTCGAGGGAGGTTTTAAAGAAGATGCGACATTGGACTGGCCCTTGAGCTGGCCCCAGGCAATCAGAAGGCTCCTCAGTCCCTCCCCAACCTTGAACTGTACCTTCCACCTTCCTTTCCCCCAGTCCCATTTGCAAGGATGTAGCCTGGAGAGAGAGCAGTGAGGTGTTGAGACCTTCTGGACTAAACACACGACTGGACCAGTTAAGGTCTCTGCACGAAGGTTAAGATCTGCTGGGAGGGTGGAGACACCTCCTGGACTGGCCCAAGCCAGTCCTCCTGTGTACGTTCCCTTGCTTATGAAATCTGCCACCTACCTGCCTGGCTTTGGTTCTTCCTTGCCTTCAGTGTTTGGGGGCCAGCTTCAGATTTCCCCCCGGGGAACTCCTGAGTTTTTGAGCCAGCACTCAGAAGCCGCATTGTCATGGGTCCCATGCCTGTGGACCCGCAGACCAGCGAGCTGGCAGGAAAGGCAAACCCAGGCCTGGAATTGGAATCCTCACCTGTGAGGCTCCTTTTTTTTTTTTTTTGGCCATGCTGTACAACATGTGGGATCTTAGTTCCCCGATCAAGGATCAAACCCACGTGCCCTGTGTAGACAGAACAGAGTTTTAACCACTGGACGGAAGTCCCGACACCTGAGAGGATGGGCCGCAGGCTCTCCCTTTCAGCCTGCTGGGACACACGGAGGCAGCGGCAGCTGGTCCACCTCGGTGAGTGGGAGTCCACGGTGCGGGGCCGTCTAGGGCCCCCGTCTCTGGCACAGTGACTTCTTCCATCACGCACCTTTTGTTTAAGTTCTGGGTGGCCAGTGACAATGGCTGACAGAGTCAGCTGACTGAGTGGTTTTGTCTGCTGGGTTGTTCAGTGGATGCTCAGCCCACGTATCATGTGGGTGTTTCTGGTGGGTGTGAACGTGTGACACCCAAGTCCATCCTCTCCGTGGAGGGTCTGTGTGTGCCTCTGCGTACTTGCACTCTAGATCGTCTCGTCTCTGATCTTCCAGGTTTTTTCTTTCCAGACCCCTGGCTAAAGCCCAGACCTTTTGCTACTGCCCAGGAATACTGATACAGTCTCACTTCTATCCAAAGTGAAGGCCCAGAGGCGTCGTTTGCAGCTCTGCCCAGTAGGGAGTGTCCCCCTCAGTGTCTTTCGAGTATGCTCCATGTTGAAAGATAAACTTAGGCATTGCAAATATTTTAAGAGTTTATTTGGACAATTTTTGATTCAAATGAGCCAGCACCAAACTGTTGAGGCAGCTTCACCAGCTGGAGCTCAGAGACTGGCTTGTAGGAAGCAAGGCAGGGACCTGCTGGTTGGATGCAGCTTAAAGCCTGGCTGGGTGAATGTGATTGGCTGTCCTTAGTTTCACTTTAATAACCTTGAGGCACTTCAGCCTTAGATTTTGATTTGCTGACTCAGGCTGCCAGGACATTGGAGCCATATCAGTCTAACAGCCTCCTATTTGATTAACACCCTGAATACGGCTTTAATGCAGCTGCCATCTGTTTTCAGCTTGAACTACTGCAAGGAATGTTCAGGAGAGAGAATCAGTGAATTGAAGGATTTGGTAAATGATTTCCCTTGTCTTCCTTCCCAAAGTCTTTGCTTCCCTTCTAATCCTCTGAATTTTCTATTCCCTCCTAGAGTATAAATTCCATCAGAGTAGGATTTTTTTTTTTTTTTTTTTGGCCTATGCTGCTTGGCATGCATGTTCTTAGTTACCTGACCAGGGATTGAACCTGGGCCAATGGCAGTTGAAGTGCAGATTCCTAACCACTGGACCACCAGGAAAGTCCCCAGAGTAGGGAGTTTTGCTGCTAATTCAAAAATGCCCTGGGATTTCTTTGGAAGGAATGATGCTAAAGCTGAAACTCCAGTACTGTGGCCACCTCATGCGAAGAGTTGACTCATTGGAAAAGACTCTGATGCTGGGAGGGATTGGGGGCAGGAGGAGAAGGGGACGACCGAGGATGAGAGGGCTGGATGGCATCACTGACTTGACGAACATGTTTGAGTGAACTCTGGGAGTTGGTGATGGACAGGAGGCCTGGCATGCTGTGATTCATGGGGTCGCAAAGAGTCAGACCCTACTGAACTACTGAACTGAGCTGAACTGAACTTGCTGCTATGATCCCTGGTGTCTAGAACAGTACCTGGCACAAAGTTACTGATAAACATTTGTTGAATGAACAAACGAGTGGATCTCAGAAAATTATTCCACCAACCATAAGACTGGGTAGAGGCACCCATGATTTTTCTCATTTGCTTTCCTACAGCTCCTCATTCTAAAACTTAACTTACTGTATTCTCCAGATAGCCCCTGCACAGCACTGCCCTTCACCTCCGCTACAGCTGACAGTCTCCTCGAGTTCCTGCAAGAGGCAAATCTCTGGTCTTCCTGCCTCCACTTTTCATTGCTTCCCAAGCACCACTCATTTTGTTAGGGAATTGTTGATTGAAACTAAGTGCCTTGCTCAGGCATGATGATGACCCCTTGCTTGAGTTGTCTCCCAACAGAAGGCTCTGACAAGAAGCATGGTGCTGCTCCTGGGAGGATTCAGAGGGAACAAAAGCCGGGAAAAGATACTCCCATAATATGTCCGGCCAACCTCCCAGAATCCTTTGCGTTGGAGTCCATCTTGGCTGAGAGAAGCACTCACCACCAGGAAGGACCCTGAGTCAGAACAAATACGGGCCAAGCAAGATGACTGGCCCGAGACAAACAGGAACTGAGCCATCACCATGAAACCTGCAGCTGCGAGCCACGCAGCAGGGCATTCTCCTGGCCCTACCCTCTCCCAGGTTCTCCTGGGTACCCCTACCCTCTCCTGAGTTCTCCTGGGCTCCCCTACCCTCTCCTGAGTTTCCCTGGGTGCCCCTTCCCTTTCCCGGATTCTCCTGGGCGCCCCTACCCTCTCCCAGGTTCTCCTGGGCGCCCCTACCCTGTCCCAGGTTCTCCTGGGCGCCCCTACCCTGTCCCGGGTTCTCCTGGGCACCCCTACCCTGTCCCGGGTTCTCCTGGGCACCCCTACCCTCTCCCAGGTTCTCCGTGCGCCCCTACCCTCTCCTGGGTTTTCTCCTGGGCGCCCCTACCCTCTCTACCCGGGTGCCCCTTCCCAATAAAATCTCTTGCTTCCTCAGCACGTGTGTCTCCTCAGAAAATTAGTTTCTGAGTGTTAGATAGGAGCCCATTCTGGGGCCCAGATAGGGCCTGCCACCATGTTAGTCACTGCTGACTGAATTGGCCTTTTTCTGATGTAAATCAGATTGTGTCTTTTCTCGGCTGCAAAGCTGCCCATGGCTGCCCACCTGAGAGTGGATGACAGGTAAATACTGGCCCCGCTCCATCCCACCTCACACTGCTTGCATCCAAGCCACACTGTGTTCTTTTTCTTCCTCAAACATATCAAGCTCCTTTCCGCCTCTGCCTTTGCTCTGCTCTGTCCTTTTTCATTTGGGTGCAAATTGGCTTCCTCCTGTCATTCAGGTTTCAGCAAAACGCCTCTTCCTGAAGGAGTCTTCCCTAGCGCCTAATTGTAAGGAGATCCCCTATCTCGCTCCACCCCAGAGCAGTCTTTTCCCCTTCATATCTCTTATCACTATTAGAAATGATCTCCTTTTAATGCCATTCTCTCACATCATCCCACCCTCTTCCTCTCCCCTAGAATCCAAAAGTCCGTTCTATACATCTGTGTCTCCCCTGCTGTCCCGCATACAGGGTTATCATTACCATCCCTCTAAATTCCATATTTATGTGTTAGTATACTGTATTGGTGTTTTTCTTTCTGGCTTACTTTGCTCTGTATAGTCGGCTCCAGTGTTATCCATCTCATTAGAACTGATTCAAATGTATTCTTTTTAATGGCTGAGTAATACTCCATTGTGTATATGTACCACAGCTTTCTGAAAATATTTTTTTCTGAGCTTTTAAATTCCCCTGTTAGAATGTAGACTTTTTGAGAAAAGAAATCTTATTGTTCTTGGGAACAAAAATCATATTCCCAGAATCCAGTCAAGCATGCGGCACACACACGTCAGCACACACACATACACACACACACCAATACAAACAGAAAAATGTTAGCACTGATAGTGATTTAAAATATCTATGTTTCAGGAAAACAGCAATGAAGAGCAGTTTGTTCATGACCTTGGAAAAACCAAGAGAGTTGTTTTTACCGTCACCAGTAAGTACAGGGGGTGGAACTCTTGGCCATGGTTCGCAGAGGCTGAAATGCTTTTCTCTGTTTAGTTATTTGAGGCTCAGCTTTGATCTCTGGGACCAAGGAGGAGGAGTCGTGGGTATCTTGGTAGTTTCTTTAGAATTGCTTGAAAGCAGTGTACCTTGAATTTTAAAAGCCTAATTATGTTGTTTTGAACAAAATGCTTTTACCTTGGGAATCAGCCAGGTTTTTTTTTTTTTTTTTTTAAAGAGCTGGAGAGTTAATATTTTTGGCTTTATGGGCCATATGGTTTCAGTTGCTGCTTCTCAGTTCTGCCCTTCTAGTGCAAAGACAGCTATAAACAACACTTCAGCAAGCGGCCGTGGCAGGGCGTGACCTGGAGCGGGAGTTGGAAATCGGGAGGCAGATTTGGCCAGTGGGCTGTAGTTGCATAATTTCTGCTCTAAGTCTTAAAGGAAGTACATTTTCAGAGATGTTTAGCCAGCTAGTCTTTCTGTGCCAGTAGAGGATCCAGAAACTTTGCAGCATAAATTTAGAAGGCTGGATTTGGGGACTGGAAGAGTAACAGTAATTGTAATAGCAGTAGCTGACGCGACAGAGGATGAGATGGTTGCATGGCATCGCCGATTCAATGAACATGAATGTGGGCAAACTCCAGGAGATGGTGGGGGGCAGGGAAGCCTGGAGTCTCGGGGCTGGACATGACTTGGTGCCTGAGCAACAACAGACCACGCTTACGTAGTACGTGGGGCAGTACTTCAGGTACTTTTCTTAACATCTTCTAGTTTCATCCTCCAGTACTCTTGCCTGGAAAATCCTATGGACGGAGGAGCCTGGTAGGCTGCAGTCCATGGGGTCACTAAGAGTCGAACACGACTGAGCGACCTCACTTTCTCCTTTCACTTTCATGCATTGGAGAAGGAAATGGCACCCCACTCCAGTGTTCTTGCCTGGAGAATCCCAGGGCTGCCGTCTCGGACACAACTGAAGTGGCTTAGCAGTAGCAGCAGCAGTTTCATCCTCACGATGTTACTGAACTTGGGTCCACCTGCCTGAGTGCCCAGTTAAAGCCAGTCTGCCGGCACCAGGCTCTGGTGAAGGAAAGTACAGTCTCTGTTGCAGGGTATCAGACAAGGCACCCGGGGACAGCTAGTTCTCTGGAAGCCCGAACTTCCTGTTGGGTTTCAGGAAAGCATTTTTAAAGGTCAGGTGTGGGAGGGGAGTTGCAGTTTTTGTGATCAATCAGCTCATGATTGATGAGCTTCTGATTGCTCATCAACCACCCTCTGATTGCTTTAAATTGTTATTTAAGAAAAAGGAGAAAAAACCCTCCTTTTTCTCATCCATAAATTGGAGATGTTACTGGAACAAACTTGGGTCCACTTTCTGCCTCGCAGCAAAGCCAATTTACTGACACTGGGTTGTGGTGAAAGGAAAAAAGGCAGTGTTTATTGCAGGGCACCTAGCAAGGAGTATGGGCAGCTCATGCTCAATGGGCCCAGACTCCCTGATGGTCTTCAGGCGAAGGCTTTTAAAGGCAGCCTTTGAGGGGAGGGCTGCAGGGTGCATGACTTTCTTCTGATTGGTTTGTGGGAGGTGACAGGGTGATGTTTCAGGAATCTTAATCATCAGCATTCTGGTTCCAGCCAATCTCTTGCTTGTTGTGCTCCGTCTATTGTGACCATCCTCCATCTGGGTTGGGGGGAGGTCTTAGTTCCTGCAGAATTATTCAGAGATATGCATCAGTTCGGTCACTCAGTCTTTGAAACCCCATGGACTGCAGCACGCCAGGCCTCCCTGTCTATCACCAACTCCCAGAGCTTACTCAAACTCATATCCATTGGGTTGGTGATGCCATCCAACCATCTCATCCTCTGTCGTCCCCTTCTCCTCCTGCCCTCAATCTTTCCCAGTGTCAGGATATTTTCCAGTGAGTCACTTCTTTGCAACAGATGGCCAAAGTACTGGAGTTTCAGCTTCAGCATCAGTCCTTCCAATGAACACCCAGGACTGATTTCCTTTAGGATGGACTGGTTGGATCTCCTTGCAGTCCAAGGGACTCTCAAGAGTCTTCTCCGGCACCACAGTTCAGAAGCATAAGCATGCATCAGATCGTTGTGTATTTTTCATGAGGAGGAACGCAGGTCTGTTTCATCACTGTACTTATTGTCATTCTTTTTCTTCTTTAACTGCTTTCTTTTGTTTCTGGAATCTCATACTTCCCCAATTAGTAACTGCACCTGCCTTTTCTTTGGAGCTTAGGGAAGGTCTAAGAGACCAAAGCCTTTTTCTATAAACAACAAATGGGGACACAGAGGAGCTTTTGTATCCAGGAGGGCCCCACAGGTTGCTGCTTGGTTTCAGAGTCAGTGATATTATCTATGCAACAATGGTTTTGAGCCTCAAATAAGTTATCAATATATTAACTGCCTGCTCTATACAGAGAGTGGCTGTTTTGTTGAGAGATGAATGTGGGCTTTTCCATGTTAATGAATTCTCTAGGAGCTTGGTTGCTAAGTCCAGAAAATTCAATTGATTTGGATTTTATTATTTCATATTTCTATATCTATATAGGTTTATTAATACTATTATTATTAGTTATTATTATAGTGTCATCCATGTGACCTGTTATTAAATAGGAGAAAAGCTTTGTCAAGGTAAAAAAATGCCATATCCAGATATTAATTCCCCTAAAATAAGCAGTATAAGCCATAAAGCATTAACAAAGAACCTTAAGACATTCTTTCTGAAGAGATGAAAGATTGGAAAGCCGCTGCTCTTGACTGGCTCTGGCCCACCCCTTCCTAGAGCTGCGGGGGATGAGATGACCTCTCAAGGTTCCTTGTAGCTTGTGGTTTTGTTTTCTGATGTCTGTTTAAAGATTATGCTAATACTGCCGCTGTAAAATCCTTTGTACACGGTGATGCTCAAAAATACTGGCTCCTGACCCGAATCTATCCCTGCCTAGTTAAAATTGTATGCTGGAGATTAACAGGACTCAAATGCTCATGCTTTATACAAGCCACTGGGTCTTTTTCTTCTCCTCTAAAAGGTTTCTTGTTATTGTTATATTTTGGGCTAAAGCAGAAAGGAGACGGTTGATAAAAAATGCATTCAGATACAGAAGGATTTAACTAAGCTTAATTTTTATATTGTGGGTGAGAGAAAGGGATGAATAATAATGTAGAATACAGAGACCCAGGAGGTGACCCCCCAGAAAGATATCACCAGCACAGCACAGTAACTAGGAAAGAGGCTTTGTGGCTGAGAACAGAGTTCCCAGATTGGCAAGCTGCATGGATCCAATTAGTAACTTGTCTAGAATTTTGGGAGAACAGGCTTTGGAGCCAGGAGGGTTCAGACACTAGTAGTTCTGACCTCTAATGAGCTTTGTGTTCTTGGCAATGTACCTTGTGCCTCTCATCTATAAAAGGGAATAATGATAGAACCTACTTCTCAGGGTTGTTGGGAAGATTAAAGAGGTAATAAATGTAAAGTGGTTAGCGCGGTGCCTGGAATATGTGTTCAATAATAGCAATTAATTAAAAATCATACGTACTATTGTGCTTTATTTTGTTTCCTTTTTGTTTTGCTTCTTTACTTTCTTTTTTTCTTTTTTGCTGCACCATGCAGCTTGTGGGATCTTATCCCAGGGATCAAATCTGAGCCCCACTGCAATGGAAGCGTGGAGCCTTAACCACTGGACCATCAGGGTAGTTCTTCTGTACTTTTTACGGTGGAAAAATTAAAATTTTTTCAAAATATTCGGAGAGAAATATAATAACCCCCATGTATTCATCAGCAGTTACCCATTTACGAGCAGTCTTGTCTTACCCAGTGCCCATTCACTTCTCTTACTTCTTCTTGATTATTTTGAAACAGATCACATTCATGCATTTTGCTTTGAAATATTCCAGTATAATCTCTAAAATAAAGGTAGCAGAACACAGGGGCAGCATTCGGAATGTGCCAGAGACATAAATATTATTTTGAAATGAAGTCATTTGAGAATAAACTTCTTTTTCCCCTGAACTCTTTTTTATCTGCCTAAGAGCAAAGACCCTCAGAAGAACTCAACAGTGGTAAAATTTCCGGAAATGGATAACCAGGGAAGATGGACTCATCACTCATAGGAGAAGTTGGAGCCACATCTACACAGACATTGTCACAAACCCATACCTGTCATCTGTTCTCCTGGGGGGCCGTTTATCTTCCCTAAAAGTCACTTGTTTTCCCATCAGTGCCCTTTCTTCCCCTCTTCTTTCCCTGTTAAGGTTCATCAGTCTCAGACTCTAAAGATAAGACGCCTTTTGGAATCAGGTTCCTTTTGGCTTTGCTTCTTTCTTTCTTTATTTCTGGCTGCGCCTTGCAGGCTCCTGCCCATTCTGATAACCTGGAGATATATCTGGATCTGTCCGCATTCTGTCCTCTCCCAGGTTCTGCTGCCCTGGCCCGGGTCATTGCCCCTCCTGTCCAGCTCGCTGTAGCGGCCCTTGTAGTAAGTCTCCCTGATTCTCTTCTTGAGTCCCTGACACCTGTGCTCAAACCTAACAGCCAGAATAACCCTTATAAAACCTAAGCCATTTACACAACTCCTTTGCTCAAATCCTTTCAGAGTAAGTACTGAAGTCCTTGCAATGGTTCAAAAGCTTCTAAATAATCTACACCACTTCACCTCACTCTGCTGCTGCTGCTGCTGCTGCTGCTGTTGCTGCAAGTTGCTTCAGTCATGTCCGACTCTGTGCGACCCCATAGACGGCAGCCCACCAGGCTCCCCCGTCCCTGGGATTCTCCAGGCAAGAATACTGGAGTGGGCTGCCATTTCCTTCTCCATTGCATGAAAGTCAAAAGTGAAAGTGAAGTCACTCAGTCATGTCCAACTCTTTGCGACCCCATGGACTGTAGCCCACCAGGCTCCTCCGTCCATACTCCAGCCTTATTATAGTGCTTGGCAGATCTTTATTATTATTTTAAATTAATTTTTATTGGAATATAATTGATTTACACTGTTGTGTTAGTTTCAGGTGTACAACAAAGTGAAACACTTATCCATATACATATATCCATTCTTTTATAGGTTCTTTTCCTATGTAGGGTATTACTGATTATTGAGCAGAGTTCCCTCTGCTATACAGTAGGTCCTTGTTGTTATTCTGTTTTATATATAGTAGTATGTATATGTCAACCCCAAATTCTAATTGATGCCTTTTCCTCTTCCCCCTTGGTATCATAGGTTTGTCTTCTATATATCTGTGGCTCCATTTCTGTTATGTAAATAAGTTCATTTGTACCATATTTTTAGATTCCACAAGTAAGCCATATGTGATATTTGTTTTTCTCTTTCTGACTTGCTTCGCTTAGTATGATAACCTCCAGGTCCGTCCATATTGCTGCAAATGGCATTATTTCCTTTTCACGGTTGAGCAGTGTTCCATTGTATAGATGTACCATGTCTTCTTGATCCTTTATCCTGTTGATGGTGTTTCAGATGGTAAAGAATTTGCCTGTAATGCAGGAGAGCAGGGTTCAATCCTTGGGATGGGAAGACCCCTGGGGAGGGGAATGGCTGCCCCCTCCAGTATTCTTGCTCGAGAAATCCCATGGACAGAGGAGCCTGGCAGGCTACAGTCCATAGGGTTGCAAAGAGTCAGACACAGCTGAGCAACTAACACCTTTACCTTTTTTCCCCAGTATTCCATTGTCTATATGTGCCACACTGCTTCATCTATTCATATGTTTTCAGACGCTTAGGCTGCTTCCTTTGCAGGTTTTTAGATGCACCTGTCACATCCCTTCACAGGGCCTTTGCTCTGGCTGTTCTTTCTGCCTGTAGTGGTCTTCTTCCAGATTCCCACATGTCCAATTCTCTTAGCCTCTTCAAGCCTTTGCTCAAATGCCACCTTCTCAAGAACCCGCAGCCTAACCACTCTTACATACTACACTCTACCTCCTGCCCCTACACTACTGATCATTCTCACCCTGCTCCTCTTTTTAATTTTCTACGGTGTTTACTTGCCTGCTCACATGCCTTATAATTTACTTGTCCCTTGCTTACGTATTTGTTCCTCCCGAAGGTAAGTTTCCTGATGGTAGGTCTTTTGTTTTGTTCACTGAAGCATCCCGCGTGTTTCGGTCAATGTCTGGTACAGAGAAAGTGCCTAAAAGACGCTTGCTGGATGGATAGCTGAATTTCTGTCAGTTATCCCTATAAAGAGAACGGAAGTGCATTCCATGAGCCAAAGGACCTCTGGCTCACGTGACCATCCACTCCCCCACCTTCTTTTTTTGCTCTTCTTCCTCTTGGCAGTTCGTCTGTGAACCTGGCACTGTATCAAATGTTTTCCAGTATTGTCTCATTTAATCCTTCAGACAACCCTTAAGAAAATAGGTGCTAATAGCATCCATCTTCAGATGATGAAAATCAGGCTTAGGAAAACTTAGCTCCTGGACATAACATGCAGAATGAGAACTGGAAATAAAATCCAAGAGACACCTAAATCACTGCTTTAAACTGCTAAGTCATTGCTCCCCTGGTGGGTGGAATTGCTCCAAGTTTCATCATTTGTGGCAGTTTCTCCATTTGTTCATTCAACAGACATTTATCGAGCACCAACAATGTCAGGTCCTTAGGACACATCAGTGGGCCAAACAAGAACCCTTGCCCTCTGACCTTTCATTTCATCGACCTCTTTCATAGCTCTGATTCAGGGCTAATGTGGAGAGAGTCAGGCAGTGTCCTAGGGTCTGTGGGTCTTAGGTCATAGAGAACATCCTTCATATAAAATCATTCTTCTTATGTGGTGTATATAGACAATGGAATACTTCTCAGCCATCAAAAGGAATGATATACTGTTATATGCAGCAACATGGATGGACCGAGATTATCATACTAAGTGAAATAAGACAGACAGAGAAAGACAAATATATGCTCTCCTTTATATGTGCAATCTAACATATGGCACAAGTAAACGTATCTACAGAACAGAAACAGACTCAGAGACACAGAGAAGAGACTTATGGTGGGCAAGGGGGAGGGAAGTGGGGAAAGGATGCAATGGGTTAGCAAACATAAACCATTATACATAGAATGGATAAACAAGGTCCCACTGTATAGCACAGGGAGGTATATCCAATATCCTGTGATAAGCCGTAGTGGAAAAGAATATGAAAAAGAATGTTTATGATCATATGAAAACTGAGTCACTTTGCTGTAAGGGGCTTCCCTGGTGGCTCAAATGGTAAAGAATCTGCCTGCAATGCAGGAGACCAGGGTTCGATCCCTGGGTCAGGAAGATCCCCTGGAGAAGAGAAAGGCAACCCACTCCAGTATTCTTGCCTGGGAGATCCCATGGACAGAGAAGCCTGGGGGGCCACAGTCCACAGGGTCTCAAAGAGTCAGAGACAGCTGAGCAACTAACAGTTTCTGTACAGAAGAAATTAGCACAACGATGTAAATCAGCTACACTTCAGTAAAATTAAAAAATATCATTCTTCACCCAAACTTGTCTTGACAGCCCATCTGAAGTACCTGGATTAATGCCACCTTTGGTGAGATTTGAAAGGCCTTTAAGTAGTTTCTAAAAATGTTTAGGTTGGCCCCCACTTTATAGATGAGAAAACCAAGCCTTAGATGACTTTGTGACATTCTGAAAGTCAGTAAATGGCAGAGCCAAGATTTCTGGCTTCAGACTTTATGCTCATGATACTTAGTTAACACGAGAGTGTCACCTGGTGCGCTGAGCGGGACAGGGTGGGGATGATGGGGGTGAGAGGTGTTCTGCCTGGTAGATAAGAGGAGAATTGGACAGGTCACACAGAGTTGGACACGACTGAAGTGACTTAGCAGCAGCAGCAGGACAGGAAAAGGAAGGGATCCTGGAGGCCCAGACTTGCCCAAGTGTTTTCCTGTTCTGGGGTAACAGGGCTGTGTTTGATTATCAGGGGCAGGTCAGTCCTTTGTCAGGGTGGGGGACAATGAGAAGAGGTAGGGCAAGGGTGACGTTGCGAGTTCTACGGGCTGGACTCTTTGTTTGGAAGCATCTGTTTCTCAAACTGATTTCTGGAGGGCACAGCCTCAGAGGCACCGGAGCTGGGGCTGGAGAAAGTCACTTGAGCTCAGCCGTGGCCTTCCATCTCACCTGCTGGATGGACTCAGCCTGACTCAGGATGTGGCAGGTAATGTCTCCACCTGGTTGAGATGGGAAATGTCTAAAGAGCAAGGATTCTGTTCATTTCCTTTCTGTTCTTCCTGTCCACATGGGAGAGGAAGTGAGATGTAATAGAGAGAGAACAGGCTTTGGATTAAAAAAAAATGGCTCTGTCATTTACCACCCAAATTATTTGTTTCCTGTCTATAAGAAGGAGCTAAGGCGCCAACAGTACTTATAAATATTCATTCATTTTTGGAGCATTTATTGGCATGTTTTATACATAAAGACGTGTACGTGATAAGTATTAGGGCCACAGTCCACAGGGTCTCAAAGAGTCAGAGACAGCTGAGCAACTAACAGTTTCTGTACAGAAGAAATTAGCACAACGATGTAAATCAGCTACACTTCAGTAAAATTAAAAAATATCATTCTTCACCCAAACTTGTCTTGACAGCCCATCTGAAGTACCTGGATTAATGCCACCTTTGGTGAGATTTGAAAGGCCTTTAAGTAGTTTCTAAAAATGTTTAGGTTGGCCCCCACTTTATAGATGAGAAAACCAAGCCTTAGATGACTTTGTGACATTCTGAAAGTCAGTAAATGGCAGAGCCAAGATTTCTGGCTTCAGACTTTATGCTCATGATACTTAGTTAACATGAGAGTGTCACCTGGTGCGCTGAGCGGGACAGGGTGGGGATGATGGGGGTGAGAGGTGTTCTGCCTGGTAGATAAGAGGAGAATTGGACAGGTCACACAGAGTTGGACACGACTGAAGTGACTTAGCAGCAGCAGCAGGACAGGAAAAGGAAGGGATCCTGGAGGCCCAGACTTGCCCAAGTGTTTTCCTGTTCTGGGGTAACAGGGCTGTGTTTGATTATCAGGGGCAGGTCAGTCCTTTGTCAGGGTGGGGGACAATGAGAAGAGGTAGGGCAAGGGTGACGTTGCGAGTTCTACGGGCTGGACTCTTTGTTTGGAAGCATCTGTTTCTCAAACTGATTTCTGGAGGGCACAGCCTCAGAGGCACCGGAGCTGGGGCTGGAGAAAGTCACTTGAGCTCAGCCGTGGCCTTCCATCTCACCTGCTGGATGGACTCAGCCTGACTCAGGATGTGGCAGGTAATGTCTCCACCTGGTTGAGATGGGAAATGTCTAAAGAGCAAGGATTCTGTTCATTTCCTTTCTGTTCTTCCTGTCCACATGGGAGAGGAAGTGAGATGTAATAGAGAGAGAACAGGCTTTGGATTAAAAAAAAATGGCTCTGTCATTTACCACCCAAATTATTTGTTTCCTGTCTATAAGAAGGAGCTAAGGCGCCAACAGTACTTATAAATATTCATTCATTTTTGGAGCATTTATTGGCATGTTTTATACATAAAGACGTGTACGTGATAAGTATTAAGGATACAATAGTTTAAAGTTTCTGGCATACACTTGCTGTTGAATAAATAGTAGCAATTATTATTGTTATTATATTTACTGTAGACATGAGTGAATCAGCAGTGAGCCTTCTGGAATGGTAGATATCACATCAGTTAGCATTCCAACTAACTAACTAGAAGCCCCAGCCTAGTATCTTTGTGAAGCCTTATCCTTATTGGAGCATTTATTGGCATCTTTTATACATAAAGACGTGTACGTGATAAGTATTAAGGATACAATAGTTTAAAGTTTCTGGCATACACTTGCTGTTGAATAAATAGTAGCAATTATTATTGTTATTATATTTACTGTAGACATGAGTGAATCAGCAGTGAGCCTTCTGGAATGGTAGATATCACATCAGTTAGCATTCCAACTAACTAACTAGAAGCCCCAGCCTAGTATCTTTGTGAAGCCTTATCCTTTTCCTCTCTAACTGGAAGTACTATGTCTTTCTGCAATGGCTATGTGACTTCTGACAACCCTGGTCAACTGTATCCCAAAAGGAAATTAAGCTGCTTGCCCTGAATATCTTTCTGTTTCATGGTGCTTGATAGAGATTTGCTAATAATTTCAACCTCGTAAAGAGTCGATTAGTAGAAAATTAGAAATTTTAATTAAGATGCTCTTTAGCTGTTCCTTGCAAATAATGGAGCTATAATCTTACTCAAGATTCTTGGCAAAGCCATTCTCATTTCAATTCTTAAAGTAATTATTATTTAGTGTTTATAACACTTTGTATTTCCTTAAGTTTTTTCAATTATCTTTTCCATTATTCTTTAGGGGAAAAAAATCTCCAGAAAATAAAATCCTTGAGCATCTTAGCATATTAGTCTCTGTTTCACAGATGGGGGGAAATGGGACAGATCTTTAACAAACACCAGTGTATCCCGTTATGCTTATGAAAATGATAGAAAGTTCTCTCTTAATGATTAGTCACAAGCAGCTCTTACCATTAAAACAAGAAGTACATGCGCACACACACACATATACACACACAGAGATAGAAAAGAGGCTGTTGGTTTAATGCTTACAATGTTCAGTGAGCAAAAACAACTCTGTATGACTTCTTTCCAGAAAATTCATGTGTTGAATAAACCCAGATTAAAGATGGTGATTTCATCACCTCTTTGTTAGTTTCTTGCCTTCAGAATTCCTGTTTTCCTCCTTGTCTTCTTCATTTCTTCTATTATTTTTTTAAAATAAAAAAGTGAAAGTGAAAAGTGAACGTCAGGTCGCTCAGTCATGTCCGACTCTTTGCAACCCTGTGGAAAGTGGCAGATTTATCAACAGTGAGTCTTTTCATGAAGGTGGTGAATGCAAACTCTTCCATTGAGAATGGATAGACAAGGTCCTACTGTACAGCACAGGGACCCATATCCGTTCTCTTGGGATAAACCCAAACGGAAAAGAATATTAAAAAAATAATGTTTATATGTGTATAACTGAGCCACTTTGTTATACAGCAGAGATTGGCACAACATTGTAAATCAATTTCATCTACTCAGTTCCGTTTGGCAATAACTCAGTCAATTCCAGTTTCACGCAACTACAAATGTTTGCTTTTGGCTCCTACATACTCTGGGTGGTCTGGGCTGGTCTGCTCCATGCTGAAGGGGCAGTGTCTACTCAGGGTATGCACTTCTCACGGCAAAGACTCAAGCACGATAGCATAAGCGTAGTGCATAAGCACGTATTCGGCCTTTGCTGGTGGCTCGTCTCATCAGCCAAAGCCAGGCACACAGCTGTCCCAAAGCTGAGGGGCAGAGAAGCTTCCTCCACCCATCAGGGGCCAGAGCACGGGCTTGGATGCGTCGCTGGTGCGAGTGGAGAGGTGGAAAGCCCTGCAGACACAGGCGGGGTCTTCCTCTTCCCCCTTTTGCCCTGACTCTTCTGACTTGCCCTGTAGAGGGTAACAGCAGCTGAGCAATTGCAAGACAGGGTCACAGTAAGATGAAGTCTCGGGCAGGACGGCCGCCCAAGGATGTGCCAGGTCAAATGTGATACCTAAGGAGGCTAGCCGGGGTTTCCCAGGGATGTTAGACTTATGGCCAAGACACTTCCATAATTTTCTGTCCCTGTATTGTAGCCCTTTGCCGCTGACTCAGAGGCTCTTCTCTTCTGAAGGTGGGGACCGTTTCCCTGTCTCTGGAATCCGGGTTGGCTGGTGGCTCACTCTGGCCAATCCCAGGCATCACGGGGTTTGCATGCTTCTGTTCTCACCTTGTCACCAGCACGAGAACAAGCCCCGGCTGGCGGGCTGAAAGATGAGAAGACCACGTGGAGCAGAGTCTCTGCTGAAGCCAGTGCTGGTCAGCCAGGGCACAGCGGCCTGCCAGCTGGCGGCAGACAGGAGCATGCTCAGACCCACAGACTGCGCAACTGCCCGTACCCGGGTGGGAATAATACACGGATGTTGGTTTTTAATTGACGTATAGTTGTTTACAATGTGTTAGTTTCTGCTGTACAGCAAAGTGATTCAGATATACATATATTCCATATATATATATATTCAGATATACATATATTCTTTATATATATAAATATATATAGTTTTTTATATATAACTATATATATTCTTTTTTTTGTTTTTCTTTTCCATGATGGTTTATCATAGGATACTGAATATAGTTCTCTATGCCCTACAGTAGGACTTTGTTGTTATGGCTGCTGTTTTAAGGCATCAAGTTTTGGGTGGCATGTTAGGCAGAAGTACTAACTTAAACACCCTGGATTGTCCCATCTTGGGCTACCTGGTACCACAGCATCACTTTCCCAGATCCTCCACATTCCTGGATGAACAGGAGATAATAAAACATTTGCTGTTTTGCTGGTGCCTTTTCTCGCCCCCACAGTTCAGATTTTTTTCGTGCCTGACTTTTGCACAGTTAGCTTATATAGTGGGTAGCTATTTCTTTAGAAAGATTCTAGGGTACAAATAGGTTTTGGAGAGTGTGGTTACTGATACAACACAATGGAAAGGAAAGAGTACAGTGTTTTCTGTTCAAGCTTTCCGATGCATTCTGATTTCTGTAACAATGATAATTAATTGTAGCTGGGTAGAAAATCCATTCTCTTTGAGGAATCAGTGAACTGTAGAGAAATTTGTCAGTAACTGTTGTCTGGAATTTTAGTCTCCATGTAGGAGACACAATAATTTTGCAATGATAGCTATTGTACAGCAATACCAATCCAAGATAGAGAAGCCTATTATGCACTATTGTGTATTTCTAGAAATATGCAACATTGGGATTGAGATCAAAAAGTTAAGAGGCCTGATATCAAAGCTCTACTTTTCTCTTCCCTATTTTATATCAGCATGCCAACTTAAAGAAAATGCGCAGTGTAAGGATTGTGAGTTGAGTTTCACTGGTGGCAAAAAGAAGACGATGGCCCGGGAGAGAGTCCCTCAGACAGCACTGAGAAACTGCCCCACAGAGGCGGGGGGGGGGGGATACATGCAATGAAACACATACTTTTTTTGTGGAAGGTTTCTGCTAGTCCTCAGGAGCAGACGGCATCATGAAGACGACGTCACCATGAAGGATTTTAGTGCTTTTCTAGATGAAAGGAGGTGCAAGAATTGGGCCCCTAAAATCTTCTGAAAATATCTAACTCTCTGAAGGCCTGTTCTGCCCATTTTCCCCAGAGTACCGATCGCCTCATTTCTGTCCTCCACCTTGAGCTCCTTTCAGAGCGTGTTGAAGGTCAGTGGCTTTGCCTGCATGACTGCAGCGGCTCATGATTTAATCCTTGTAATCCGTGCAAATCAGAGGGAGATGGCAAGTGCCAATTTGTAGCTGACAAGCCCTGAAATACAATATGAAGAGAAAAGTGTGAAGCTGTAAGTGTGGCAGACTTTTGCAGTTATCAAACATAATTAAGGCCATGATCTTTGGGGTTTGAGGAAATTATCAGTCAATGAAGGTATCAGGGGAACTTTCCATCTTTGCAGTTAATCTACAAGTCCACTGTAGATTTTCTGTATTTAGTGTTTTGTTATCAATGTTTTTCTGCTCATTGCTGAACGCTACTAGACTACCCTTCACTTTTGTGGGTGTGTTTCATTAGTTAATTTTTTGGTGTACTATTGTTATTGGACTAGAGTGCCGGTTTTAATTAGCCTGTCCAAAGAATGGGGACTGTGTCACAAGTGAAACCTATGCTAAGCAAGAGATACAGCAGGATGTCTCACACTGCTTCGATTTACACTGATAAATCTAATCTACTTGGAAAAGTTTTCTCAGATGTGGTGGACGTGTACTGCTCCATTTACAGTTCACCTCCGATCCCCCCTGGAGGGCAGAGCTGTTATTTGTCTCTGTGGCCTGAGTCTAGCACTGAATAAGCGCATCAGTCATTTCGGCTCACCAGGGGCTCAGCTCCCACCAGGCCTCTCTGCAGGGCCAATGGGAACATGAAGGGTCCAGGCCGTTTTTGCGTATTCACTCTTACTGGTAGGCTTCACAAAGGGAAAGCCTTTCCCTGAAAGATTTCAGGAGATGTTTTGGATTTCTTCTTGAGTCCTGGAGCTTGGTCACTGAAGAACTCAACTTGTACGATCATCTCTTCTTTAAGTGACTCATTAACGAGAGAAAAGGAATATTTCTATGAAGAATTGAGGGCATTACTGTTTGCAGGTTGCTCACTACTTTATCTCTAGCACCTAGAACAGTCCTGACTCATAATAGGAACTCAGTAGACATCTTTTCAATGAATAAAAAGAAATTGGAAGAGGAGAGAGACCAGGAGATCTAGGCGAATTCCCACTCCAGCTGATGAAGTCTTGAACCACTGTCTCTTCTTTAGACTTCCCAGCAAGAGGGGACTGCCTTGGGAAAGTGTTACACGTCAGTTATAAAGACAGACATGCTTTAGGTTTCCTTTCCCTCGCCCTTTATCTGAATCCCTGCCTGCCTTGTTTTCCTAGCTTTGGGTCAAGTTTAAGGCTAGCTCCAAGGTGAGGTCCTTGATTACTCCTCTCTCACGATCTCTCCCTTATCTGAACATGTGGGATCAAATCTGCCCGGGAATTGTACAAATTTAATATCCCTGTTACGTAAATTGGGCAGATATCCTGAGAGCAGTTTTATAAAAGTGCAAGGGGGACTTCCTGGGTGGTCCAGTGGTCAAGATGCCCCGCTTCTACTGCAGGTGGCAGGTGGTTTGATACCTGGTCGGGGCATTAAGATTCCATGTGCCTCATGGCTTTGCCCAGACAAAAAGCAAACAACCCCTAGACATGCAAGGAGCTCAGGAGAGAGAGCTGGGCTGGAGACGCGCATTTGCATCACCGGTGTACAGGTACTGATGAAAGTTGTAAGGGCAGATGAGATCGCTTGGGAGAAATGCGTAGGATAAGAGGCCAGGGAAAGCAGCACTTCTCAGCCTGGAATGTGCATATAAATCCCCTGGGAATCTTGTTCAGATGCGATTCTGATTCAGAAGGCCTGGGACAAGGCCCACAATTCTGAATTTCCATCATGGTCCAGAGGATGGTGATGCTGGTGTTTCATAGACCCCACTTGGAAAAACAAGGGCATAGATGATTGAAACTTAAGGAGCAATGATATTTTAATAATAGGTAAAGGGAGAGAAAGCTGCAAAGAGATTGTGAAGAGTTACTAGAAATGAAAGAAATCAGGAGAGCTATTGTGTCATGGAGAGAATGGTGGGAAGATTTTCAAGACAGAGAGCATGTTCAACTCAAAGACTGCTGAGAGACAGTAACCAAGAGCAGGCTCTTTTGGATTCTGCAGGAAGAAGTATCTCTGGTGATCTTAGGGCCATTTTCATGGAGTAAGGAAGACAGATTTCTTTGAAAGGATGAAGAGAAAGGAAGCAATAGCAATTGTTGGATGTATATAATTTTCAATACAGTAGAAATTTGAATATGTTTATATACCAAAGAGAAAGAAGAAGCAGATATATTATGCCTAACAACCTAAATGGGAAAAGAATTTGAGAAAAGATACATGTACATGTATCACTGAATCACTTTGCTATACACCTGAAACTAAGAGAATATTGTCAATCAACTATTGGTTGTTGTTGTTTAGTTGCTAAGTTAGCCCACCAGGCTCCTCTGTCCATGGGATTTCCCAGGCAAAAATACCGAACTGGGCTGCCATTTCCTTCTCAGGGGATCTTCCAGACCCAGGGATTGATCAAACCCACGTCTCCTGTATTGGCAGGCATAGTCTTTACCTCTGAGCCACCTGGGAAGCCCCTAATCAACTATACTTCAAAATAAAATAAAAATACAAAATACATTAAAAAAGAAAGAGGAAGCAGAGAAGAAAGGCCAAAGGAGGCAAGAAGTGGGGCAGGAGATTGGGGCAAGCCCTGAAGAAGGTGGGAGGCGACAGGAGTCGGACCAGAGGCAGAAGAGGATGGATAACAGCTGCAGTCTGAAATCTGAAGGAGAAACAGGTTTAGGGACGTGGGACTCTCACATGAAGCCTCCATTTCCCTGTGAACGAAGGTTAGCGTTATCCATGGGAAGCTGACAGAGGAAGGTGGTATGCCGAGGTAACAGGCTTAAGGAAAATCATGAAGGTGTGAAAGAGCTGTTGAGGACAGTGGGGAAGGGGATGGGCCAGGGACAGAATTTCTGGGTAGAACTGAGTTTCCAGTCGAGGTTTAAAGCCTTGAATTTGTAATGGTACCAGTGCTCCAAGTTACGTGACTTTTCTCCAAGAGAGCTGCTCAGCAGCCTGGGGGCGCGTGCAGGACGGGTGGTCCACGGCTGTATTTTCGCTGAGCAGGTGACATAGTCCACACAAGGCGTTTCAGAGTCTTGACACGCACACTTGGGTGTACCCACACCCACATGAAATCTTGAATTTGCCATTTGCAGTACCCAGCATGGAGTTTCTATGTATTTTGCTGGTAAATGAGGCTTTGGACCTAGGGGGATCACTGATTCCCAGCTCAAACAGATAATAGGGAACTATCACCAAAAAATAAAAACCAGGTTATCTTATTCTTTTGAGCTTCATCATCTAACATGGTAACCACCAGCCACATGAGGTTATCGAGCACATAGAGTAATGCTGGTCTGAGCAGAGGTCAGCGGTAAGTATAAAATACACACAGGATTTCCCGAGTGGCCCAGTGGTTAAGAATCCACCTGCTGATGCAGGGTACAGTGCAGGCTTGATCTCTGGTCTGGGAAGATCCCACATGCCACCAGGCACCGAAGCCTGTGAGCCACAATCACACGCACAGCCCATGCTCAGCAACAAGAGAAGCCGCGCAGTGAGAAGCCCCCGCCCGCCGCAGTTCACAGGAAGCCCACACGCAGCGATGAGGACCCAGCACAGCCGCAAAATAAATAAGTGAATTAAAAAAATACACACAGGATTTCAAGACTTACACCCAAAAGAAAGCAAAATGTCTTGCTAATGATTTTAAAATATCCATTGCATGTTGAAATAATAATAAGATTTGGCTATGTTAGATTCGATTAAACCAATTGTTAAATTATTTTCAGCTTTCGTTTTACTTTCCGAAACATAGCTGCTGGAGGATTTAAAATTATACGGGTGGCTCACAGGATGATTCTGTTGCATGGTGCTGCCCTCGGTCCGTCTCTGGATCAGTTCATCTTTCCTGTTAGTGCCTCTCTGTTTCTGCTTGTCCTGTTAATTGCTGCGTCCGGGGGTACAGCTCGGTCTTTTCTGAGCTCAGATGATGGCTGACTTTGCCACCCACTTTTTAATTGCTACCATTTCTAGGAGCAGCTGAGTCACGTCTTTGAATTAATCAGATAATTTTTGCCAGAAGTCCTGTGGATTGGCAGCCTGCCAGTGTGCAGAAGCTAAAAGCCTAACTCAGATGAGGAAACTAGTCCTTTCTGGGTCCCAGCAGAGCCTCTTATTGGAGATGGGGTTTTCCTAGCATCCATATAGGGAACCCAGGGAAGGATTCAGATTGACGCTACCTGCACATCCCTGAACCAATCCCTGGGGCCACCCAGGAGGATGTTGTCCCAGTGTGATGATGACCCCCACTTTGATTGGGTCACATGCTGAAGCCTGTGACTGGTGGGGAGAGTCTGTTACTAGAAGGAGGGAGAGAGAGAAGTATGTATGTGTGGGGCAGACAGGAGAGTAGTCCAACGATCTCATATCATCAGTAAGAAGTCTTCAAACCCAAGGCTTTTATTTCAAGGGCAGGTTGTACATCTGCTTGATTAAGGCAGCAGGCTGGAGTTTACCCGCAGAAACATGTGCACAAACCATCCTGAATCGGAGACTGACCTGCACGGAAAACACTTACGCTTTCCCTGAACCGTATGTTTGTCTCCAAGTCTTGTAGCATTTGTACGGTTTCACTTAGTAAGAGTATAGAAGAGACAACTGTAAGTGTTGAGCAATTATATGCTGCTCTAAGTGACTGACCAATTACCCACAGCGAGTGAGTGTATGCAGACTGTACAGAAAAACAGCCCTTGGGTGGATTCTGTAATTAGTCCATGTTTGTAATAACTACATTCCAGAGAATTTTTTCTCCATCCACTTTCAACATATTTTAAAAAGACTAAAATCTGCATTATTTAAAATCATGGTATAGTGTTGCATTAAAAAAAAAACCCAACTAATTCTTGGGGTGGGTCAGATGAGCCTCTGGGAATTCTCTTTGAAAAGAAGATAATCTGGAGATGTGAGAAATTTAATTGCTTCTGCTCATTAGCAGACTGTGATCTTATTTCTATGGTATGTTTTTCTTTACCTGTTGATTTTGAGATTTGAGGACATGGTCTGTCAACAATCATTGACAAAGTGTGAGGATATCATTAGCTTCAACCTGTAATTAAAATAGTTTTCATAACCATTCATGATACCATTCTTGTGAGGAAGGCCATGATAGAGAAATGGAGAATCAGAGTTATTAAGAAGTTTTTCTAAGGTCATACAGATAGTGAGTGACAGAGCTGGGTCTTAAACCTATGTTTTCTATATCAGATAAGGATGCTTTTGGCTACATGTGACCAGGTACCTGGATCATAGTGGCTTAATCACAAAAGACCATTAGCAATCTCACGTAAACGGAAGACTGGAAGCAAGTTGTTCTAGGTTAGTTCAAGGAGCCAGGCTTGTGTCTCTTTGATTCTCTTGACCTGCTCCTTAAGGCCACAGAAGATTGCAACAGCTCCAGCCATCACATCTGCACATTATAGAATCAATCCAAAGCAGAAGAGAGAGGCAGGAATCCCACCCC
>SJYC01009853.1:0-28614 GCA_006408675.1 Madoqua kirkii
CAGCAGCCTACGATTAAATACCAGAAAAACAAAGACTGTTTTGGAAGCTGCACCAAGGTGTTCATCTTTTTCATCTTTTTCACACTCTTAGGCATTTGGCTCAGCAGGCAAAGAATCTGCCTGCAATGCAGAAGACAAAGGAGATTCCAGCAGGTAAAGAATCTGCTTGCAATGCAAGATACCCAGGTTCTATCACTGTGTTGGAAAGATCCCCTGGAGAAGGCAATGGCAACCCACTCCAGTTTTCTTGTCATGAACAGAGGAGCCAGGCGGGCTACACAGTCCATGGAGTCACAAAGAGTCGGACACAACTGAGTGACAAACACTTTCATTTTTAAGCCATTTCCATATCCAGTTCTAGCTTTCCCTAACACGTACTTAACATGCATACAGACACATACACACACACACCCTGGCAAAACACACGCAGGCATTCTGTACATGCATATGAAAGTGAAAGCGAAGTCGTTCAGTCATTTCTGACTCGTTGTGACCCCCAGGGACTGTAGCAAGCCAGGCCTCCCCTGTGGATCACCAACTCCTGGAGCTTGCTCAAAGTCATGTCCATTGAGTCAGGGATGCCATCCAACCAACTCATCCTCTGTCATCCCCTTCTCCTGCCTTCAATCTTTCCCAGCATCAGGGTCTTTTCTAATGAATCAGCTCTTCGCATCAGGTGGCCAACGTATTGAAGCTTCAGCATCAGTCCTTCCAATGAATATTCAGGACTGATTTCCTTCAGGATGGACTGGTTGGATCTCCCTGCAGTCCAAGGGACTTCTCAAGAGTCTTCAACACCACAGTTCCAAAGCATCATTTCTTTGGTAGCCTTCCCTTCTCCAGGGGATCTTCCCAACCCAGGGATAGAACCCGGGTCTCCTGCATTGCAGGTGCATGCTTGACCATCTGAGCCACCAGGGAAGCTGAAGCTTTATGATGTATATTGTACATGTATATACATATCTAGGCCATAGTTAAAGCTCATGGGTGTTACAATAACCAGACTCCCTACAAATGAGCCAGCCATGCGTCTGCTGCTTTGTCCTGACACACTTTTCTGGCCTGAGCCATCAAACGCGCCTCGGACGGACCCTTCCGTCCACAGGAAGAGCTGTCTTCTCTTGAGACAACCTCAGGGCTGGTAGAGGAGACTGCACGAGAGGGCAGTGATCAGCCAGCCAGCAGGCAGAGTACAAGTGCAAGAGGAGCTGTCACCTACTGCCTCAAGTGTGGGACGGGATAGTTCTGCACACGCACCCAGCAGCCGCTCAGCGCCTGGGAGGTGCGTCTGCTCTAGACCTTGCCATTCCAGCCGGCCCCACCCCATCCAGGCAGCTGCGCTGAGAGCTGAGTTCCCTACGTGTGTTTCTCTGGCTGTGTTCTCAGGAGAAAGGTCCCTTCCGGGTTCCATGCCTGGTCTACAGGAGACCACGGACTTACTCCCCCAATTCCCTCAGCGTCCCCTGTCGTCTAGCTGGGGCAGGACTCTGCAACTGTCATGCTCGTGAGCCCGAAGACAGCAGCTCAAAGGGTTCAGTAACTGGACGAGGACATCAGATCACCAATCACCTCCCAGCACCCCGCAAGTGGGCAGGTTTGTTCTCCACTTCCAGCTTAATTGACTTCCCTGGTGGCTCAGATGGGTAAAGAATCATTATGGGAGACCTGGGTCAGTAAGATCCCCTGTAGAAAGCAAGGGCAACCCACTCTAGTACACTTGCCTGGAGATAATCCTATGGACAGAGGACCTTGGTGGGCTACAGTCCATGGGGTTGCAAAGAGCTGGACATGACTGAGCAACTTTACTCATTTCCTGATCAATAAAATATTAACCCAGCTTAGGGAATTTAGTTTAAAACAAGTTTTTTTAAAAAGCCAGCTAATTCCCTGGTGGTCCAGTGGTTCAGACTCAGTGCTTTTGACTGCAGAGGGCCTGGGTTTGTTCCTGCTCGGGGAACCAAGATGCCACAAGCCACACGGGGAGACCAGAAAAAACAACCAAAATAGGCATTATGTTGAGAAAAAAAACGTTACATATTGAGCGGACTGGGGAAGTCAGTCTGCTGAAGTAAGAATTAACTTGAATGTTCTGCCAACTCAAACAACTCAAACAGCCGAGAAAAGGTACCCTTGTTTATCCGCATTAAACACTAAAAGTAAAGGGCAGGCGGCAGTTGGAAGGCAAAGCCTTTCCTGGTGGGTCTGGGGGTTAAGAATCCAGCCACCTATGCCTGGGACACGGGTTCAATCCCCGTGGGGCCGGGAAGTTTTCACCTGCCATCGTGGGGCAACGAAGCTCGGGGGGCCACAACTACTCAGCCCGGGTTGCTCAACAAGTGAAGCCAAGTGTCACACCTAGAGACTAGCGCCCCACTTCGTCGCAACTAGAGAAAGACCATGCAACAACGGAGAGCCTGTGTAGCCCCAAATAAAGTCATTGGTTTTTTTTTAAAAGTTATCCAAACAGCTTGAACGGTCCAATGGATGGTTCAGAGGACAATACACAGTCCAGCAGGTGTCTGCATACAAAAGACGGAACGGCCTTTAGACAACAATCAGAGGAGCGTGACTCTTGGCTCAGATGTCTTGTCACCCACTATCACCTCTGGTCGGCCAGGGAAAAGCCAACCTTGGGCCTGCCTCCCGTTGAAGCCATCACGTCTCTTACAAGACAGTAAAACTTCATTCATGGCAATTCACACACATCGCCCCAGTGTTTCATTCCAAAGAGCTGAGCACTTGAACTTTTTTTTTCTTTTTTTCTTAAAACTCCTAAAATCTAGCATCTGAAGACCCATTTGAAACTACCCAGTACCAATTTTTTTGTTTTTCTAAAAAAATGGTTTTTTGATGTGGACCATTTTCAAACTCTTTATTGAATTTGTTACAATACTGCTTGTTATTTATGTCCTGTGTTTTTGGTGGCAAGGCATGTGGTATCTTAGCTGTATGACCAGGGATTGAACCCACACCCCCTACAGTGGAAGGCCAAGTCTTAACCACTGGACCATCAGGGAAGTTCCAGTGGTACCTATTATTTAATAAATAGGTACCATTACTTAATAAATATCCATCACCTCGTTGAAACAGGAGAATTAAAGTAGCTACAATTTATTGCTAATATCTAAGTGCCTTTGTCCATCTGGATTCATGTTTAAAAGATCAATTAAAAAGGAGCTCTATTTGCTAAATGCCTTGGGGCTTCCCAGGTGGCGTTAGTAGTAGTCAAGAACCCGCCTGTCAATGCAGGAGACATAAGAGACGCAGGTTCCATCCCTGGGTAGGGAAGATTCCCCTGGAGGAGGGAACGGCAACCCACTACAGTATTCCTGCTAGGAGAATCCCACAGACAGAGGATCCTGCGGACTACAGTCTGTGGGGTTGCAAAGAGTCGGACGCAACTGAAGAGTCGGGGACAACTGAACTGATCTACTGCACATTTGCAAAGTGCCTTAACCAAGACGTGCTGTGGTCTCCCCAGAGAAGACAGCGATTCCACTTGTGCAAGCAAAACTCCTCTAAGAGGGATGTGAGATTAGTGTTATTTCCTGCCATATCCAGGAAACAAGGATGGCACAGCTATCAGGAACTCCAGCCTTCCAAATGCAAATGTCTGAGCCAATCCTGTGTCCTGAACTCCACTTCTCCGACTCTTGACGGTGTCCTGAGGGAACATGGGTGATGATTTTAGACACGTGCATCGAAGCTCTCCTCAAACGTTTCTCCATCACAAAGCCAAGTCTGGGTGGACAGACAGAGGGGACCAGGGACGAAATGCGCGCCTGCAGGGGTATCCGGGAGAATGATCCGAGGCATCTGGAGGCCACACATCTGTGGGGAAGCTCTGCTTCATGGATCCCTTCTTCCTCGATTCCTTCTCACTCGCTTTTCTACCCACGTGGGATATGGAAAGCTACTCCCGCAGTTTTCATCCTTGGTGTGATGTTGTCTCTCCCCAGCTAGATAGATCATCACTGTGTGAAAAACACAGTGAGGTACCGCTGGGTACCAAGTTGGCAGGCGCCAACCTGAAGTCCTCCACTGGGAAAGGCTTCCCGAATCCCGGCCCAGGACCTGGGCTGGAGTCGGCTGAGCCCTGGTCCAGAAGTCAAGGAAGATACTAATTTCTGCAATATACAAACACACGTAAGCACTCATTTTGAGAGGCACCCTGCAGGCGATGACCTCAATGTTAGGGGAGGGGTTTCATGTATGTAGGGGAGGGGTTTCATTTACGTAGGGGAGGGTCTGGGGAGGTTTTAAAAACAATGGTTTTAGTTACTTTTCTGCCCCTCTCTGCTGCGCTGCTAGTGAGCAATGGTCCCTTGTGACCATCCACTTGTGAACCAAGTGCACCCCCACAGATTGTCATTCAAAGTCCTGATAGTCCCGGGGGGGCTGGGGTCGGGGGAGTAAATTCCCTGCTGGTCCAGAGGTTAGGAGTCTGAGCTTTCACTGCCATGGAAAGTGAAAGTCACTCTGTCATGTCTAACTCTGTGTGACCCCATGGACTGTACAGGCCAGAATACTGGAGTGGGTAGCGTTTCCCTCCTCCTGGGGGTCTTTCCAACTCAGGTCTCCCGAATTGCAGGTGGATTCTTTACCAGCTGAGCCTCCAGGGAAGACCTCAAAGCTATGGCCAGGGGTTCAATTCCTGGGCTGAACTGAAACTCAGATCCTTCAAATTACATAGCACTGTCAAAAAATAAAAGCTACCATATCTTGGGTATATGTCCAGAAAAGATGAAAATTCTAATTTGAAAAGATACATGGGCTCCAATAGCAGCACTATTTTCAACAGCCAAGGCATAGAAGCAACCTAAATGTCCACTGTCAGATGAATGGATACCAAGATGTGCTCCACACACGCACACCCGCATGCAGAGTGGAATATTACTCAGCCATGAAAAAAGAATCAAACGATGCCATTTGCAGCAACACAGATGGACCTGGAGATTAAATACTAAATGAAATAAGTATGCCAGAGAAAGACAAACACCATATGGTATAACTTATATGTGGAATCTTAAAAAATGATACAAACAGACTTACTTATAAAACAGAAACAGACTTACTTATAAAATAGAAACAGACTCACAGACATACAAAACAAAATGAAGATTACAACAGGCGCGGGGATAAATTTGAAGCTTGGGATCTCGGGGATAAATTTGAAGCTTGGGATTAACAGATACACACTAGCATAAACAACAAGGACATACTGTATAGCACAGGGAAACTGTATTCAATACCTTATAATAACCTATATGTATAACTGAATCCCTCTGCTGTACACCTGCAAAGCAACTAAACTTTAATTTAAAAAACTCTAACCCTTAATAGCCACCCCCTGCGGTAGGAAAGGGTAACCCACTCCCGTATTCTTGCCTGGAAAAGTCCATGGGCAGAGGAGGCTGGTGGGCTCCAGTCCACGAAAAACAAAATGAAGATTACAACAGGCGCGGGGATAAATTTGAAGCTTGGGATCTCGGGGATAAATTTGAAGCTTGGGATTAACAGATACACACTAGCATAAACAACAAGGACATACTGTATAGCACAGGGAAACTGTATTCAATACCTTATAATAACCTATATGTATAACTGAATCCCTCTGCTGTACACCTGCAAAGCAACTAAACTTTAATTTAAAAAACTCTAACCCTTAATAGCCACCCCCTGCGGTAGGAAAGGGTAACCCACTCCCGTATTCTTGCCTGGAAAAGTCCATGGGCAGAGGAGGCTGGTGGGCTCCAGTCCACGGGGTGGCAAGAACTGGACACAACCAAGCATGCACACACACAACGGGCCACCAGTGTTTAGGTTCCTCCAAAAACTACAAAAGCTGGTGTATGACCGTGTCATCCCACTCCTGGGCATATATCCAGAGAAAACCATGATTTGAAAGGATACACACACCCCAATATTCATTGCCCCACTATTTACAACAGGCAAGACATGGAAGCACCCTAAATGTCCATTGATGGATATATGTGATACATACATACAATGGAAGATTATTTGGTTTAATGCAACGATGCCATTTGCAGTCAGACAGAGAAAGAAAAATCTCATATGATATTGCTTACATGTGGAATCTCAAACAAAAATGGTACAAATGAACTGATTTACAAAACAGAATGGACTCACAGACTTAAGAGAACAAACTTACGTTTACCAGGGGGAAAGGGTGGGAGAGGGAAGACCGGCTGGGAAGTAGGGATGGACATGTACACACAGCTGTATTTGAAACGGATAACTGACAAAGACCTACTGTATGGCCCAGGGAACTGTTCAGTACTCTACAGCAACCTAAATGGGAAAAGAATTTGGAAACAAAACCAGACACACATATGTGTAGCTGTATACATGAAACTAACGCATTATTGTTAATCAACATGCTCCAATTAAAAAAAAAAAAAGGGTCCCACAGTCAGCAGGAAAACAAACTAATGCACACAAGAAAAAATACAAATGTGCTGATAATAACACACAAAGAACTCTGCTACTTACCAAGGAAATGCACGTCAACAATGAAACAGATTTGCCTGTCAAGTCACAGATTTTTTTAAAAGTTTTATTTATTATTTGGTTGCCTGGAGTCTTTGTGGTGGCATGCAGGATCTTCAAGCACTGTGCATGGACCCTCCAACTGTGGTGCACAGGTTTAGTCGCTCTGAGACAGGTGGCACTCGGTCCTCCGACCAGGGATCGAACCAGAGTCCCCCAGCATTGCAAGGCAGTTTCTTAACCCTTGGACCACCACTTCAGTTCAGTTCAGTCCAGTCACTCAGTCGTGTCTGACCCTTTGTGACCCCATGAATCACAGCACGCCAGGCCACCCTGTTCATCACCGTCTCCCGGAGTTCACTCAGACTCACGTCCATCGAGTCCGTGATGCCATCCAGCCATCTCATCCTCTGTCATCCCCTTCTCCTCCTGCCCCCAATCCCTCCCAGCATCAGACTCTTTTCCAATGAGTCAACTCTTCACATGAAGTGGCCAAAGTACTGGAGTTTCAGCTTTAGCATCATTACTTCCAATGAACACCCAGGGCTGAGATCCTTTAGAATGGACTGGTTGGATCACCTTGCAGTCCAAGGGACTCTCAAAGAATCTTCTCCAACACCACAGTTCAAAAGCATCAATTCTTCAGCACTCAGCCTTCTTCACAGTCCAACTCTCACATCTATACATGACCACAGAAAAAACCACAGCCTTGACTAGACAGACCTTAGTCAGCAAAGCAAAGTCTCTGCTTTTGAATATACTATCTATGTTGGTCGTAACTTTTCTTCCAAGGAGTCAGAGTCTTCTAATTTCACGGCTGCAGTCACCATCTGCAGTGATTTTGGAGCCCCTCCAAATAAAGTCTGACATTGTTTCCACTGTTTCCCCATCTATTTTCCATGAAGTCATGGGACTGGATGCCATGATCTTCTTTTTCTGAATGTTGAGCTTTAAGCCAAGTTTTTCACTCTCCTCTTTCACTTTCATCAAGAGGCTATTTAGTTCCTCTTCACTTTCTGCCATAAGGGTGGTGTCATCTGCATACCTAAGGTTACTGACATTTCTTCCAGCAATCTTGATTCCAGCTTAGGTTTCTTCCAGTCCAGTGTGTCTCATGATGTACTCTGCACAGAAGTTAAATAAGCAGGGTGACAATTTACAGCCTTGACGGACTCTTTTTCCTGTTTGGAACCAGTCTGTTGTTCCATGTCCAGCTCTAACTGTTGCTTCCTGATCTCCATACAGATTTCTCAAGAGGCTGGTTAGGTGGTCTGGTATTCCCATCTCTTTCAGAATTTTCCACCAGGGGAGTCCCAAATCCTTTCCAAGAGACTGCTTGGCAATTCCACGTCCAGATTGTGCTCCTAAGGAAATGAATGAGGGCAGGAGTATTTCACCACGTATGCCTGCTGCGGTATTACTTTCCACTGGGAAAGACCGAGAACACATCCCTACAAGTCCACGGTGTTCCCACTGGGCGGCCAGATCTTAAGAGTGCCAGGCACCACAGGCGTACAAGGCAAAAAACACTGTTTACATCAAGTATATGAAGTGTGATCACATGTCCCAAAGGGGACACACTGCTCTCTCTGGATGTCATCCTAAGGATAATTTCCACTGTCTTCCTTCTTCCTTCTAGAACTTCCATATGTTTTTATATTTTATGTATTCAAATTTTGGGGGAGCCATACAGCTTAGCATGTGGGACCTTAAGTCCTCAACCAGGGATCGAACCTATTTCTGCCTGCAGTGGAAGGTGAGTCTTAACCACTGGGCTGTAAGGGAAGTCTCTCTGTTTTTAATAAAAATGTTCTAATATTGGTAACACAGATTTTTTTTCTTTTTTAAAGAAGGAAATGTTTCTAAAGACGATCAAATAGCTTAGGGAACCATACTCCCAGATAAGTATAAATCCTGGCTCTCAAAAACAGACCTCAAGCTTATGAAATAAGGGGCCACTTTCGAACTCTGGGAAAACTGTGTGGGAAATATATTAAAATACAGCTAGGGCATCCCTGGTGGCTCAGACAGTAAAGAATCTTCCTGCAATGCGGATTCGTGGTTTGATCCCTGGGTTGAGAAGACCCCCTAGAGAAAGGATTGGCAACCCACTCTAGTTATCTTGCCTGGAGAATTTACTAGACAGAGGAGCCTGGTGGGGGGCTCCAGTCCATGGGTGAGACAGCCCTGAACGACTAACACTTTCACTTTCATAAAAGCCTTAGCATCTCTGTAAACTAAGAGAAAACCATCTGCTTTAAGCGTCTCCCTTTTAGCACAATGCACGTGACCCCAAATTTTTGAAAATACTGTATCTCAGAATATTGTCTGGTTGTTACTCAGCTGAACCATACTTAGATACAGGTTATTTGTACATGAAAATTTTACTTTATTCCTATATGTCTATCAATCATATGCACTTATGTGTACATAAGTACATATACTTAAATGCCTGTGTGAATACATATATAACATGCATGCATGTATACATACAGATGCAGGTGTGTCTGTATGTATACGTATCCTTGAATATCCAGTTTTTCTACTTTTAAAAATTGTACACTTTCTCATTATTATTATTATTCTGGCTGTGTCACAAGGCAGGTGAAACCTCAGTTGCCTGAACCAGGGACGGAAGCCACACCCCCTGCCTTGGAAGGCAAAGTCCTAAACCCTGGATCACCAGGGAAGCCCCATTGCTATTTTATTTTGAATGGCCTCCAGATATGTTTAAGAGCCCACTGCCTGGACTTTGTTAACAGTCCTTAAATAACACTGGGCATATAAAGCTGCACCCAAGAGACCTGCATCTGCTAGCAGCTAACGTGATTCCAGAACACCTGAGCAGGTGTATCTGGCAAGCACACTTGCAGTGCCTCACACACCTCTTGCAGACAGAAAAGCCCAGTCCGCTGACAAGAGCCCATTTTATCTATAATCGGATCTCAAAGTTAACACACACTAGTGTGTGTGTGTGTGAGATATCAGTCTTCACTCACATGCGTATCAGTAGCAACTGACCGCAACAAGACAACCCACGAATCTGGATGTGTTACCTAAGGGGATTTTAAGCTCCTGCCTTCTCTCCCTGAGAATCAAAAATGATCACGGCTGAACGGGTCCTTAGAAATCATTTAACCCCAACTCCCTACTTCACCGATGAAGAAACAGAAGGTCACATCCACGGGGCCTTGGGACCTGCGTCCCCAGTCTCGCAGACTGCCTAAGAGGTGTCCGTATCTGTCTCGCCGCCCCGGCACCCACGTGACAATTCCTCCACGCTGCACTGCTGGTGCGCTGGCCCTGAGACGTGCCAGCAAGTGAGAGAAGCAGGTCTGGCATCGGAAACAGGTCGACACACAGGCAATGCTGGTCTCCAGGACCTGTCATCGCCAGACGGGCCAGGAGCCAGCAGGTACCCACACCTGTAGTGGCCAGACAGCAGCCATGACAGGCTTCTAAAAGATAAGTAGCCTAAGTTTCGGATTCCTGGAGAGGAGCTAAATCATAGTTCCTTAGAAACCACACCACAGAAAAGTCCCGCTGGTGTCAGTCCATAACCAATCAGGGATAAGATAAGAAATTTGAAATCAGCCAATCCGAAGATGACAAGATACCCTAGGGACTGATTCCTCAATCCGAGTTAGCCAACCCTCTGTCTTTGTACTCTATAAATATCACTCTTCCCCCAAGAGTCTGGGCTCTTGCTCTGTTCCACTGCGTGGGAAGCACCAAGGGCCCCGACTCCAGTCAGAAATAAATTCCCTTTTTGCTTTGGCATTGTGGTGGTGGTCTTGTCTCTCTCAGCTGGGGGATTCGGACGCAAGGGCATAACAACACCCAGACAAACATCCAGCCTGTGTGAATCCACACTGCAATATTTACAATGCATGACCAACAAGGACCTGCTGGACAGCACAGGGAACTCTGCTCGGCGTCATGTGGCAGCCTGGATGGGAGCAGGGTTTATTGGGGGCAGAATGGATACAAGTATATGGATAGCTGAGTTCCTCTGCTGTCCACCTGAAACCATCACAGCATCATTAATCAGCTATATTCCAGTACAAAATAAAACGTTAAAAACACACACACAGAGAAGCTGTGTGAATCCACTCTCTTGAGCCCGTTTGCTTCCTATAAAGTGAACACGTACTCCACATTGTGAGGTCCAAGATAGATGGTGAGAAGCCTTTGGGAACCTCTAAGGAACGAAATGCTGAGGATTCTCAGAGTCTTTAAAAACTAACTTCAGGCTCTCTTCAGACACCCAGGGACGTCTACAGGCCCTCCAGAAATGACTTGTCTGTTGAACTTACTGGAAGGAAAGTCAGAAAACATGACTGGCCACGGACCAGGGAGAGGCAGGCTCACCCTGGTGGACACAAAACACCAGCTCTTTGTTTCTAGTGCTTCCTCACCTTCACCTTGCTAAGTTTTCATCCATACAAGAGGAGGAGAATTCAAGGCAGTGAGGAGGAAAGCAAATGCAAGCTGAGGGCCACACGGAGTAGTAGCTTCCCCAATCTGCAAAACCCCAACGCGGCTGGAAGAACCATCAGTTTAGCCAAACACCCACCCGTCGGCATACATGACAGGGTCACGTGTCACCCCAGCTGGGCAGGACAAGCCTTATCCAACCTGTATGGCCAGCACCCATATGGATGGTCATTTCTAATCCTCCTTTAAAAAAAAATTTTTTTTTAATTGGAGGATAATTCCGTTACAACATTGTATTAGCTTCTGCTGGAAACAATGTGAAATCAGCCATTTGCAGTGTATAGATATATACCCTCCCTCTTGAATTTCCCTCACTTCCCCCATCCCACCCCTGCAGGTCATCACAGAACACCAAGCAGAGCTCCTTTTACCCATGGTATGATATATATGCTAATACTCCTTTAATAAACGGCTTTTCTGTGTTTTGTCCGTGCATTCATGGATGTCCATACATGTCATTCGGTCTGTGTGTGTGTGTTTGTTGGTTTCCTGGGTGTGTCTAAGTTTGTTGGGTGTGTGTGGATACATAAGAAAGATGAAAAGGATGAAATGTCTCTCCACTACGCTTGACAGAAAGAAGCACAGAGACATCCAAGTTTCTGTTAAGGGAAGCACACTGATTGAAACTGCCCACCCTGGCCAGGCACCATAGTAACCATTTACATGAGTAGTTTTATGACAGGAAAATCTGGTAAGGAATATGGAAATAATAAGACACCCCAATCAGAAGAGTTCAGGAAAGATCAAAAGGAGATACCAGTTGTCCATCTACTTCCCAGAATCCCTCTCACTAGCATCTATCTTGACTTGAGCGATGCATGCTCCACCAGGAAAGACTCTGAATTAGAATGATTGGCCACAGACCACTCGGAAACTAGTCCCATCACCATAAAACCCATGACTCCAAGCCACGCGGCAGAGCAGTTCTCCTGGGTTCCCTTATCCTACTGGTCTCCATCCGGGTGTCCTTTCCCAATAAAATCTCTTGCTTTGTCAGCATATGTGATTCCTTGGACAGTTCATTTCCAAGTGTTAGACAAGAGCCCAGTTTCGGGCCCTGGAAGGGATCCACCTTCCTGCAACATTTCTACCATGTGGAAAATATGCTTCTCCAATGTAATGATAAAATATATATATATTTCTAATATACACCCTCCAAGAGTCTGGTTTCCAAGGGGGGAAAAAAAAAAAAAAACAATGTCTGTACCATTCATGACAACTCAATCCAATCTTTCATTTATTTTATGAGAAGGTAACATATCATTTTTCCTTCATTCATTGTTTAGGTCTTCAGACAATGTATACGGCAGCAGCTTGTTATGAACGTTGCCAGGTAGCTCTCTGAAAACCTTCCTCCAAACCCCTTTCCCTTTGACGGTTCACCTAGGCATGACCACTATATTTCAGGCATTATCTACTTTCAAGAGGACCCCCACCCAGGGTAGTCAGTTCCTACAGACCCAGACTGTGGCAGTTTCTCTGTAAAACAGGCATCTTCCTGCCACACATATCAAAGTGTGTTTGAGCAAAGCAAAACTGTTTCAATCACTTAGTGATAAGGCCAAAATTAGTAACACTTTTCATTTATCACAATAAAAAACGGCAAAAAACAAAAAAAAAACCATCCCACAGCATATATGCAGCAAAACCCTGTAAAGACTGCATGTCTCTCCATGGGCACAATCGATAAATAGCACAAATCCAATTACTGCAAAATGCTCACAACCAACCTCAAGCACTTTTATCTATTTACATTTTTTTTTTCACTGCAATCAGCAGGCTAGGAGCAAATTCACCCATCAAGCATTTTTTTTTCATGACTCAACATGCACACCTGAATTCACTGCCCCATTATGCTATGGCTGACTCACCATTTCCTTTCTCCACCCACATTCAAAGCCTCCCGCTGTGAAAATGTTCTTACTGTTATGGAAAAAGAAAAAGGGGGACAGCAAGCAAGTCTTCATTTAGGGCTGGAGTCAGCTTCCTGGGGGATCCCTGGGGGTCCCTGGGCAAGGGAAGCAGGTCTGCAGATTCCACTGAGGTGCTCGTGCTCCCCGCCCCCGCCCCACCATGCCAAGGGCTCCCAGTTACCCTGGTTCACCGTCAGCAGCAGTCACAAGAGCGCACGTGTCTACCGGCACACACACACACACACACACACACACACACACACACACTACAGGCTTGCGTCTACCAGGATGTGCGCACACGTCTACCAGCACGCTTGCACACACGCACACACGCGCGCGCGCGCACACACACACACACACACACACACACACACACACAGAGTACAGGCTTGTGTGCCTGCAGGCAGACTGAGCTCCAGCAGACTCTGCACCCACCATCTGCACGATTTAACCATCTGGCAGAACAAAACGCAGCGAGAGCGTCTGCCAGTCTCCCCCAGGTCCACCCTCCACCCCCAACCTGCACCCGCCTCTGGCCCTGAACCCTGGAGCTGGCAACTTGCTCAAGACAGAACAAAAGGCGCGCAAGCAGCTTGCAAGCCCAGAAGGCAGCCTTGCCCTACAGACGCACAGAGATGGGGTTGGCAGGGGTTCCCAGCTGGCTTACCCGCGCTCCACCTGCATGGAGCATGCCTGGAGGCCCAACTCTATCCTCTGCAGCTGAGCGATGTCCACGCAGGTTCCCTCCGACTGCAACCCTGGGGGCCTCTGGGCTCCTCGGTGATTCTGCTGGCAAATCCCAAGGCCAAACCCCAAAGCCTGGCCCTCCCCCTCCCGGAGCCTGTCTTTCTCTTTTTATCAATTCAAAGTGGTAGGAAACAACAACAACAGAAAAGCTTGCCTATTACACAGCTCTGTCCACTGGATTGTGCCACATTATATCCTCAAACTTGTGACAGTTCCTCACAACCTTAAAGTGAGACAGAACAATGAAGTTAGAAGAAAAAAAAAAAAACACACACACACACACACACACACACACACACACAGAGTACAGGCTTGTGTGCCTGCAGGCAGACTGAGCTCCAGCAGACTCTGCACCCACCATCTGCACGATTTAACCATCTGGCAGAACAAAACGCAGCGAGAGCGTCTGCCAGTCTCCCCCAGGTCCACCCTCCACCCCCAACCTGCACCCGCCTCTGGCCCTGAACCCTGGAGCTGGCAACTTGCTCAAGACAGAACAAAAGGCGCGCAAGCAGCTTGCAAGCCCAGAAGGCAGCCTTGCCCTACAGACGCACAGAGATGGGGTTGGCAGGGGTTCCCAGCTGGCTTACCCGCGCTCCACCTGCATGGAGCATGCCTGGAGGCCCAACTCTATCCTCTGCAGCTGAGCGATGTCCACGCAGGTTCCCTCCGACTGCAACCCTGGGGGCCTCTGGGCTCCTCGGTGATTCTGCTGGCAAATCCCAAGGCCAAACCCCAAAGCCTGGCCCTCCCCCTCCCGGAGCCTGTCTTTCTCTTTTTATCAATTCAAAGTGGTAGGAAACAACAACAACAGAAAAGCTTGCCTATTACACAGCTCTGTCCACTGGATTGTGCCACATTATATCCTCAAACTTGTGACAGTTCCTCACAACCTTAAAGTGAGACAGAACAATGAAGTTAGAAGAAAAAAAAAAAAAAGCCAACATTCAATAGCCCATTTTGCATATATCTGTGTTTTGGGGGTTTATTACACACTCGGTAGGAATGCAGTGGGAACAACTAACAGATTGTCTCTAGAAGTTTTACTGCCTAGAGGGCATTGTGTGTAGACCACCAAGGGGTCTCAGCTTGGACCCTGACCCAACCAGTCCCTTCACAATGATCTGTATTTAAAGCCTTTGCACCACCCTCCCCAGGCAGCCTGAGACTGGGTGCTCACCACCCCTGCAAACACTCAGGAAGTGCCCCCCACCAGGGTGCCTCACAGCCCCTTCCCACATGACTGCCTTGACCCTCTTCAGGCCAGCACTTATCCTTCAGGTCAAAGGTTCACCATCAGCTTCAACCTCTTCATAATGTACCCCAATTAACCTTCCATTCTTGCTCAATGAAACAAACAACCCACACCACTTTCAATATCCCCTGAACTGTGGCTACTTTTGGCTCCCATGGTGGCTCAGACCACAAAGAATTGCCTGCAGTGCAGGGGATCTGAGTTCAACCCTTGGGTTCGGAAGATCCCCCTCCTCCAGAGAAGGGAACAGGAACCCACTCCAGTACTCTTGCCTGGGTAAATTCCATGGACAGAGGAGCCTAGTGGGCTAGAGTCCACAGAGTTGTAACAACTCAGACACAACTGAGAGACTAACACACACATGTGGCTATTTTAAATAAAAGTGACTTTTTTTTTGCATCTGCTTGATCTTAGGCTCTGTGCTGTTCCATTACTGTTACATACATTAAACTTACATAAACCTACAGGGAAAGTTGTTACTGTGTTTATCTCCAGGCCAGCATACTAGTGAGTGAAAGTCACTCAGTCCTGTCCAATTCTTTGCGACCCCATGGACTATATATAAAGTCCATGGATTCTCTATGCCAGAATACTGGAATGGGTAGCCTTCTCCCTTCTCCAGGGGATCCTCCCAACCCAGGGATTGAACCAGTGTCTCCTGCATTGCAGGCGGATTCTTTACTAGCTGAGGCACAAGAAAAGCCAAATAATGTATTAAGTATGCTATTCACCCACATTAAATTTTAATGTAATAGAATTAACCCACTGTAATCATGTCCTAATGTCACAGGAAGTTGGGAATTGCTGAGGCAAGCCACAAATATCAGGAAGCAAACTAAAGACAGGTGGGCATAAAAGAATTCTGATGATGACAAAGCAACCAAGTACGTTATGTAAGTCTATGCAGATGCTGAATATAAAAGTTAATGTCTGGGAACTCTGGACTTTTCATGTTGCTGTTTAGTCGCTAAGTCACGTCTGACTCTTGTGACCCCCTTGGACTGCAGTCCACAATGCTCCTCTGTCTATGGGATTTTCCAGGCAAAAACACTGGAGTGGGTTGCCATTTCCTCCTCCAGGAGAATCTTCCTGACCCAGGGATCAAACCTGGGCCTCCTGCATTGGCAGGCGGATCTTTACGGACTGACTCACCCGGGAAACCATGCTCCAGGGAAGACTAGTTATTGGGACGTTATTAGCAAGCTTAGCTGGCTTTATGCAACCACACAGAAAAGAAGAGAGTGGACTGGAACCTGTTTTGGCCCCCAAAACCCACATTCTTCACACTTGTTTGTTTTTTTAAGTAATTTTATTTATTTTTGGGGTGCTGTGTCTTCACTGCTGCAGACTTTCTCTAGCGGCAGTGAACAGGGGCTGCTCTCTATTTGTGGGGTGTGGCCTTCTCGTTGCGGTGACTTCTCTTGTTGCAGAGTGTGGGTTGTATGGCACATGAATTTCAGTACTTGCAGCTCCTGGGCTCAACAGCTGTGGCTGAGCGGCACATGAAATCTGCCTAGATAGGGATTGAACCTGTGTCTCCTGCACTGACAGGTGGATTCTGTACCACTGAGCCTCCAGGGAGGCCCCTGCACACTGGTTTTCATCTCCATGCATTATTTTACCAAGCCCAGGACCCATCACTACCCAACGGAGCCATCCACCCAAGGCCAGCCGCATATCTCAGAGCAGAACCCAAGGCCGTCCATATTAACAGGCATCCACGAAGACCCTAGTGGCTTTCCTGGGGGCTTCTCTGGGTGCTCCAGGGGCTAAGACTCCATGCTCCCAAGAAAGGGACCCAGGTTCAATCCCAGGTCAGGGAACTAAGATCCCACATGCTGTCCCTAAGAGTTTGCATGCTCCCCACTAAAGATCACATAAGCCACGGTTAAGAGCTGGTGCAGCCAGATAAATGAGGTGTGCACCTGGCATTTACAAGCTAACTGGAAATGCCCTGAGGACAGCTACTCCAGCATGTCTTTCAGAATGCTTTTAGATTTACAGAAAAATTACCAGAGGAGAACGTGCCCTCCACCTGCTTCCCTTGCTGTCAGCACATGAGTACATTTGCCATAACTGTATGCCATCATCAGTACAACTGCCATAACTGCCATTAGCACGTTTGACTAAGTTGCTATGTCATATCCGACCCTTTGCGACCCCTGGGACTGCAGCACGCTAGGCTTCCCTGTCCTCTGCTATCTCCCGGAGTTTACTCAAACTGAGTCCACTGAGTCAGTGATGCCATCCAACCAACTCATCCTCTGTCGCCCCCTTCTCCTTATCCTAACTCCCGTCTTGGTACATTAACTGGAGTCCTCACCGTAGTCAGACTTTCTTCATTCTCACCTACTATTCTCTCCACGTTCCACGACACCCCATTTCATTTACCAGTCACAGGCTCCTCCCATCCAAGCGACAGCCTCTGAGACCATCCTTGTTTTCCAGGCCCTCCCGAGTTTCCAGAGGGACCGTGCAGGCATTCGCAGAATGTCTCAGCTGGGATCTGTCTGATGTTTCCGTCGTGATGACCGACCCAGGAGCTGTAGATTTGAGGGGCAGAGGGAGCTGGAGAACATAGAGGTGAAATGCCCTTCTTATCCTCAAATACAAGGACCATGCTGTCAGTACAATGATCTCTACGGATGAGCCGGCGGGGTTAGCTACACCAGCTTCTCTGCGGTCACACAGTTTCAACCCACCATTTCACCCCAGCCCCTGTGGGAGGAGCTCACCAAATGCAGCCCGAAGTATAAGACAGAAGGGCTGTACTCCCTCCAACACACCTATCCCACCCCCAAGGGCAGAAGACCTCAGAGATTCAGAACTTTTCTGCACAGTTCTCTTTCTTCCATTTCTAATGTACTTGATCACTTTATCGGTGTAGACTCAGGTTTTGTTTATTACTTTTACTGTTTGTTTCAAAACTTGGCTTATTTTTGGCTGTGCAGGGTCTTCATTGCTGCACGGGCTTTCTCTGGTTGCAGCAAGCGTGGGTTACTCTCCAGTTACGATGCGTGGAATTCTCACTGTTAGTGGCTTCTCTTATTGTCAAGCACAGGCTCCAGGGCTCCTGGGCTCGAGAGCTCAGTAGCTGTGATGCACAGGCTTAGTTGCTCTGGGGCGTGTGAGATATTAGTTCCCGGATCGAGGATCAAAGCTTGCACAGCAAGGCAGCTTCTTTACCACGGGACCCTCAGGGAAGCCCGGGGATATTTTATACACTCCTTTATATACCACTTGATTTCACAGCAGTTTTGGTCACAGGAAACTCCAAGCTGGCTTCTGTGTCCCTGTGGCAAATCCTCATTGTTATAGGGTTTTCTCCGTGTGTGTGTGTCTATTTGAGTACTTCCTTACTTTGGGGCCACAATACACTGCAGACTACATTTTGTATACTGCCAGCCCCAACCCTAGACTTGCCCGTTTCTCCAAGGAGCCCTGGATCTTTTAATAGAAAAGCAGAAACATCACTTTGCCAACAAGGATCCGTTTTTTCCAGTAGTCACCTTCAGATGGTGACATGGACCATAAAGAAGGCTGAGCAGTGAAGAACTGAAGCTTTCAAACGGTTGTGTTGGAGAAGACTCTTGAGAGTCCCTTGGAGAGCAAGATCAAACCAGTCAATCCTTAAGGAAATCAACCCTGAGTTATTCACTGGAAGGACTGATGCTGAAGCTGAAGCTCCAATACGTTGGCCACCTGATGTGAAGAACTGACTCATCTGAAAAAATCCTGATGCTGGCAAAGATTGAGGGCAGAAGGAGAAGGGAGTGACAGAGGATGAAGTGGTTGGATGGCATCACCGACTTAATGGACATGAGTTTGAGCAAGCTCTGGGAGATGGTGATACACAGGGAAGCCTGGCATGCTACAGTCCATGGGGTTGCAAAGAGACAATGATTATCATTTTCACTTTCATATTAGCAACCAGAATCTGGCAGCTGCTTCTGCACTAGAAAATCTATTTTTAAGAGAGAGCCTCAATTAATGATTTCTAAAGAGAAAGTATTTTTATCATGTTAAGGTTTATCATCGGGTTTTCCTACATCCACATTTCCTACAATGAGGCCAACTTACCAAGCATGTAAGATGCTCAGAGCTTATGCATGGCTAACGCCATTAAGACTCAAAGCTGTAAATACTGGTAGTAAGTGGAACACACATCTGCTTTTACCTGATATGACATCTGTGCCCTTAAAAAAGTCCACAAGTAAGAAGAGAACAGAACAGGGTAAGCACCCTGGCACGCACACATCCCAAAGGAACTGTTCCCCTTATCCTAGCCTCAACTTGTACCCAAGTCACTCCATGTGAACGAAGACTTTTTAGTCTGTGAATCTTAGAAAAGAGATTGCATTCTCAGCATCTTTCACTGTCTTATTACACGTCCTGGCTGTGAACAGGCCACAGCCATGTTAACCAAGCCAGAGACAAGTGAGAAGAAAATGATGAGAAGCGTGTCTATCAGCATTGCAGAGAACAACATCAGAAACATCTGGACAGAGGACCACACAGGCCCCACCTCCCATCCAGGAAGCATCCTCCCCCATCCTCATCCCCAGCCAAGTCCCAGGGCTGGCAAGTCTTCTCTGTCTGGGCTTCATGGGAGCACAGCCACACCCAGCCCTTCAGGGACCATCCACACCTGCTCCCAGGTCACATGACCAATGGAAAAACCATAGCCTTGACTAGATGGACCTTTGTTGGCAAAGTAATGTCCCTGCTTTTCAATATGCTATCTAGGTTGCTCAAAACTTTCTTCCCAAGAGTATGCATCTTTTAATTTCATGGCTGCAGTCACCATCTGCAGATTTTGGAGCCCCAAAAGATAAAAGTCTGACACTGCTTCCACTGTTTCCCCATCTATTTCCCATGAAGTGATGGGACCAGATGCCATGATTTTCATATTCTGAATGTTGAGCTTTAAGCGAACTTTCTCACTCTTCTCTTTGACTTTCATCAAGAGGCATTTTAGTTCCTCTTCACTTTCTGCCATAAGGGTGCTATCATCTGCATATCTAAGGTTATTGATGTTTCTCCCAGCAATCTTGATTCCAGCTTGTGCTTCTTCCAGCCTAGTATTCATGATGTACTCTGCATATAAGTTAAATAAGCAGGATGACAATATACAGTCTTGATGTACTCCTTTCCTGATTCAGAATCAGTCAGATTGAACCTGGGTCTCCCGCATTGCAGGCAGATTCTTTACTGCCACCAGGGAAGCCCTTATACAGACTGTTTTACATTAATTTATGCAAAACACTGGGCATCTTTAAATCTTTGCATTATAGATCTCAAAGGATAGTCCCTTGCCTGCATTTTCATTTATTTTATTCTCAAATTTAAATGTTTCGAGGGCACTCTCTTTGGCCAGTTACTTCAGAAAACAAAACATTCTCCAAAAGCAGCTGACCACACCTTCTTGACATTCCTGTTCTAGAATTTCACATGAGTCTCGCCGCTCTGTAAAACCCACAGGATCATTCTGAAAATTGCTAGGCTGGTCGTGCAGTCCCTTGCCTGCATTTTCATTTATTTTATTCTCAAATTTAAATGTTTCGAGGGCACTCTCTTTGGCCAGTTACTTCAGAAAACAAAACATTCTCCAAAAGCAGCTGACCACACCTTCTTGACATTCCTGTTCTAGAATTTCACATGAGTCTCGCCGCTCTGTAAAACCCACAGGATCATTCTGAAAATTGCTAGGCTGGTCGTGCAAAAGCGGGAAAGCTTCTGGAAGTGACTCCCTAGGAGTGGTTACCCACACGGCCTGCCAGGAGCCAAGGCTATGATGCACACAGCACATGATTCCCTCTCTCCCTGCCACCGCCATCTCCTCCCACCCACGCTCGTCCTCTTCAGCCCTTCGCTGCTGACTGTGCCATTGTCACTCACACACAAACACACACACACACACACACACACACACACACAGAGTTATGTACAGTGAAGCCATTTATTACACCTCTGAACAGCAGAGGAGCTGAAGTCCAACCAGTGCAGCAGCGAGAGCTCTGCAGCTTAAGGGCCCGAGGCCAACGCTGGGCAGGAACGAAGCCCTCCCACATGTGCAGGGTTGCCCGGACAGGCCCCCGCCTCCCCACAATGCTGCACGCTCGGGACTGCAGCAGGCGAGGAGCCCCTCTGATCAAGATGACAGCTGGCGCTCCGCACGTGATCCGCTCAGAACACAGGGTCACAAAGCCCAACTGTGCAGCTCACTTCTGCCGGTGCGTGCCTCATGGCAGCTGCATCCCACAGCAGCACACACAGACCACCGTGCCTGCCTCCTGCGAGCCACCGTACCCTTGTGCGACGCTGCCAGCAGCCAGTTTTAGAGCCAAATGAAATAAGACCCTGGCGCATAAGGCTGGCAAGAGTCAACATTCGTTTCTGCGACACAACCTTCAATTAAGAGGTTGATGTTTTAATCCAAGCAGCTCATCAACCCCCAGAGACCCTCAAGGCACAGAAAGATCTGCACTCAGCGACCCTACAGTGCACAAATCGGCTTCCGTTTCTCCATCAGTGTTTTTTTGTGTGTTTTTTTAAATATTTATTTATTTGGCTGTGCCACGTCTTCAACTGCGGCACAGAGGATATAGTTCTCTGACTGGGGAGGGAGCCCAGGTCCCCCACACTGAGAGCTCCGTGTCCTACCTACTAAGCTACCAGAGAAAACTCTTTTATCAGCCATTCTGCAAATAAGGTTAAAGCCCAGCTCCTGCAGTGACCTGCAATGCCCTCTCCTGTGATACTCAGGGATGAGGGTCCACACAGTGGTGTGTATTTCACCTAAACTCCACCCTCACTGCAGGAAGATGGCTACTCCGGACCCATTTTAGAATGTGGGCATGTAATCATGTTAACACTGCGGCCAGCCCATTTTTTCACGCTCTGACCTACTCTGGGGGAGATGACCGCGTCAATTTCTATTTTTAAAGCTCAAAATGAGCTCATTAAAGAAGGCCTAACCCCCATCCTTTCATTAAGAATCCTTCTAGGCAACTTGGATTCCCCGGCCAGCAACCCAGCTGCGCCCTAGTTGTTAAAAGGTCCCTTCATTTTGCTGTTCTACATAAAGCGTTCCATTCAAGCCCATCACAGTGGGTTTCTCTGTCATGAGAAAGAACTCGACTGGGTGCAAAACACAGCAGCTGTCTGATGAACCAAAAAAAAATGCCATAAGGAGGGCATTCACAGTGTCCCTGCCCTGGGTTTGCTGGTCCCACCGGCAGTGGTGAGGGTCCTCGGGCAACCCCAACTGGTGACCAGCCACTTCAGGGCTGGCTGAAACCACACGCCCGACCATGTTATCCGAGCCCTCAGCCCCCTAAAGCAGCCCACCTGCCCTGCAAGATGCCTCCTCAGTGACCCCGAGTGCAAGATTCTCCTACCTTGGGGTGGGGCCTCTGTCTTTAGCCGGTGCCACCGAAGAAAGCTCCGTGTGCTCCTCCAGGTCACCTGCTTGCCATCGAGGTTCCATGGAGGCGTCCTGCCAAGAGCGGCACAACAGGACACCCAGTCATCAAGCGGCCTCCCCCCACCCCCCGAACCTCTGCGATCATGATCTCCCTCATTGTGGGTGCGCCCTGTGAGCCAGCACCCATGAACTGGGTGACGTGGCCTGTGGTCAGCCGGCCTGGGGACCATCAGCCCAGCCCTCATCAAAATGACTCAAGGAGACCACAGTCCCTTTGGGCTCCCCAGCAGGAAGTAGGACTCTGACGTGAGGGCTGGAAAGCTGTGTGACATGGTGGCCCCCAAACCCACCCAGTCAAATCAAAACACTGCTGGTCACACGGCTCACCGCAGTCAAAGCTCAAGCCCTGGGACCTGGAGTCTGGCAGCCTGGTCTCTTGACCTCGAGAACATGGGATTCTCGAAGGTCACGTGGCACAGGGCACCATCTCGGAGGACACACATGCCCTAGGTGTGCACAGGGCTTTCTGTACCGGGGGCCACACAGAAACCAGCACCTCTCGTTACACACATTCATAAGTGTTTAAACAAAGGCTATTGTTTACAAAAGCCTCCATCGGTTGCCACAGGAAATCTTTCCTTTGAAATACACCCTTGCGGACGGAAGGAGCGGAAAAGGCAGAGAGAGGGAGACTGACTGTGAACCATGAAGTATGAATACAAGCACGGAGGTTTTTTTAGAAAGGGAAACATCAGCTTTCACCATCAACACACCTAAGGAAAGTGCAATAGTTTAAAGCATTGCACTTTCAGTTACACTTGCCCCAGAGCAATATTTAAAAATATCTGACCCCACAAAATAAAAACCAAATGGGAACAGTAAAAGTATGAACTGACATCAGTATTTGAAAAGGGTCTAACATGTGTTAAGGGTGGTCATAAAGCACCCCTTTTCATTTCAGAGGACAACTTAACCATTTTCTATTGTTTCCCCCAATTTCTTCCCTTTGTATCAACAGCAAGCTGATCAAGAGAGAAGACAGCTTCAGCTAGAGATGAGGCTGGGAACTCGAGATATGGGGGAAACCAGGACACCTGCAACTGTCATGAATCTGTGGACCTGGCCCCCAGGTACCACTCGCAGGAGCTGTTATACTGGCTGAGCCTGGTGTGCAGAAACGCTTGGATATCAGGACACAAGGCACCACGACACCAGGCCATGCTATTCCGTGGGTGTCCCATTTGTGCCTTGGGGTCAGGCGGGGTTCTGTCTGGTCCCCTGCAGGATGCTTACCTGCTTGTAGAGGTCCGTGGAAGGCGAAGACTGGGACCTTTCGTGGACGTACTGCGGTCTCTCCTCCTGGTCCACACCCACGTCGAGGATGTTGTCGGCGGAGTGGTACCTCCCGCCACCCCTGGCTTCCGGGACTTTCCTCTGTTCCCTCCAGGAGGCTTGATACTCTGCGAAGGTGCCGAGCCGCTCTGGCGGGATGGGTCTCCCCGCCTTTGCGTCTTTTCCAGGGCCGGCTGTCCACAGCATCTCCGGCTTCTCCCTGGGGAAGCCACAGGGTGCTGGCCTCAGCCCGGGCTGGGGGCACACGGGCTTGCTGCTTTCCTCAAAAAACTTCCACCTGTCGGCAAAGGTGCGCACTGTCTCGTCGTGGGGTGCAGGGCGCTGGTTCCCTATCAGCCCCACCGTGTTCATCTTCTCGGGCTCCGAGTAGGATTTCAGTTTCTGCTCTGCAGTGAAGCGCCTCCGGCTCCCGATGCGTGCGCTGCAGCTGCCGCTAGCACGCAAGGGCGGCCCAGCAACCGGGGCCCCCTCCCAGACGTGGGGGGCAGGCTCCGGGTCCGCCAAGCTGGGCTCCAGGTCGCGGCGGCGGAACGACGTGGCCCTCAGGACGCGGGCCTGCGCCTCCTTCAGGTGGTCCTTATAGGTGCCGCCGGGTACGGTGGTCTCTGGGGCGCCCACTGGCTGCGCCCGGGAGCCGCGCGCCTCAGTCTCCACGTCGTCTTCCGCCTCCCCCTCCTCCTCCGCGGAGCTGGCCAAAGTGGCCGTGCTCCGGCTCTTCTGCAGCCTGCTCGCCGCTGCTGGATCTCGTTCCTCAGGGTGGTGGCGAACCGGTCGCTCCTCCGGAGGGGCTTGCCTGCCGGGGCCTCGGGCAGCGCTGGAGCCATGTTCTCGTGGCCGGTCTCGGGCGGGGGGCACGCCCTTTCCCGGCTCAGCGAGTGCAGCATGGGCGTCTGCAGGGGGCAGATCTCGCCACTCCCGTCATCCAAGTTGCCCGCCACCCTCTTCCCGCCACCTTCGTCCAGGAGGCCAGCCCCCAGTGGGTCCTCGGGTGCCCTGTCCAGCGGCTCCACCCCACCTCTCTGCCGTGCGCCCCGGGCGCCCTCCAGCAGGGATGGGTAGCAGCGGGGCTGAGGGGCCGGGGAGCCCCACTGGGGACTGGGTCTGGACATCACGCAGTAGTAGCGGCTCTCTGCGCCGCAGTCGCCCCTCTGGTCTGCAGCGCAGGGCCCTCCGACGACAACGGGAGCAGGGCTGTTGTCCGTGAGGCAGTCTGCGGGGAGGGGCTCCCCTAGCCACGTGGCAGCCCTGGGGCCCTCGCGGAAGAAGGGGCCCTCGTCGCTCGAGTGGCGCGGGTGTTGGCACGTAGGCAAGGGCTGTGGGCGCCGCACGTCGGTGCTCGAGAGAGAAGCCTGCAGCCAGCTGGGCCCCCCCAGGAGGGCCTGGGCCCCGCTGTCGCAGGCCGGCCACCCACAGTCCACATGCGCCCCTGGAGTGCACCCCGAGCTCGCGGCTCTCTGGCCGACGCCCCCGCGCACTGGCCTCAACGGCTGATCAGGGGGTTTGGGCCTCTTCCAGTCGCCACCGTGGGGCTGCACGCGGCTCAGGCCCGGCAAGGGCTGCGCTGGGTTCGCGTCTGCTGAGAACGTGGGGCCCTGGGTCTGCTCGTGACTCCTGGTGGCAGCGAAGCTGTCGCGGCGGAGCGGGGGAGGCGGCGGGGGAGGGGACGGAGGGGCTCGTCTCTTATCTGGAACATACCAGACGGGCCCGGAGCTGGACCGCCCGCAAGCAGCTAGCTTGGGCTCGGGGCCATCCTCGAGCTGTCTCTTATACACATCTCAACCCAGCTGCGCCCTAGTTGTTAAAAGGTCCCTTCATTTTGCTGTTCTACATAAAGCGTTCCATTCAAGCCCATCACAGTGGGTTTCTCTGTCATGAGAAAGAACTCGACTGGGTGCAAAACACAGCAGCTGTCTGATGAACCAAAAAAAAATGCCATAAGGAGGGCATTCACAGTGTCCCTGCCCTGGGTTTGCTGGTCCCACCGGCAGTGGTGAGGGTCCTCGGGCAACCCCAACTGGTGACCAGCCACTTCAGGACCATCCTCGAGGACCCGGGGCGGGAAGCACCCCAGGGGCTCCTCAGCGCCCGGAGCGTCGCCGGCTGTCAGAGCCGGCCGGCTGTCCGCTGCAGCGGAGGCCTCCCACAGGCCCACCTTGTAGAGGATATTCTCGGTCGAGGACGCGTCCGCCTTGGGCAGGGTGTGGTCCGGGGTGCTGGAGCAGGTGGAGAATGAACCGTAAGCTGAGTCCCGCTTGCTGGCGCCGCCCAGGCGGTCGATGCTGCTGCTCGACTTGGCCGCCGAGAGGCGCCCCAACGGGTCGGGCTGGGAGGATGGGTCCAGGCTGTCGACGCTCCCCAGTGAGCTGAAGTGGTCCGAGGTGCGCTGCAGGTTCGCTGGCTCCCAGGCACCGCCCGACAGGTCCTGGGAGGAGGAGCTAGGAAAGGAGAAGAAACCACAGGCAACAGAGGGGGGCTTTAGGGCCGGGTTGTAGGGCAGGGCAAGAGGAGACGGTGCACGTGGGCGCAACTGCCCCTGTGCAGACATCACCTGCCCTAAACACTCTTCCCTCATGGAGATCCCTGGACGGGAAGGTGAATATGAGTATGCGCAACTGTGTCCCAGGCTTTGCAACCCCCATGGACTGTAGCCCGCCAGCCTCCTCTGTTCATGGTATTCTCCAGGCAAGAATACCAGAATGGGTTGCCATTTCCTTCTCCGGGGGATCTTTCGGACCCAGGGTTCGAACCTCCATCTCCTGCATTCGAAGGTGGATTCTTTACCATCTGAGTCACCAGGGCGAAGCCCAGGGAAGGTAAGCACATTGCATCTAACTTTTCACATTTCAAAGAGCAGCTTTTCCGAGGAGGCTGAAAGGGTCGGAGTCCTACCCACTGGATGCCTTTTCCCAAAGAGAAAACCTTCAATGCTACAGTGCATTCCTGGAGACCATACCCACAGGCTGGGCAGAGTCCGCAGCGTGCAGACGTATCCTGGATAGCAAACTGCAGCCCACAAAGCTACGGATGGCTGTTAGATTTTCTAGTGGGGGGAGAGGGCGAATTCAAACAGTACCACATAATGCATAAAAACGATCTGAAATTCAAATTTCAGTGCTCATAAGTATAGACCTTGAGGGGAAACGCGGCATGGCTGTGTGCAGGGCTCCAAACCCAGAGCTGAGCAGCTGCCAAAGACACCTACCCACCAGCTAGAAAGTGTTATCTGGCCCCTTGCGGAAGAGAAGGCTCTTCAACTTAAAAAGGCAAGTTGAAAGATAAGATTATATTTGCAAAACCCAAATATTAAATTACAGGCATTCCTCATTTTACTGCACTTTGCTGATACTGCTTTCTCCCTGACCCCCAAATTGAAGGTTTGTAGCAATTCTGCATCAAGCAAACCTATAGGTGCCATTTTCCCCAATACTGTTCACTCTGCCACATTTTTTAAATTATTGCAGTATTTCAGAATTTTTTCATTATTTCTCATGGTGATTTGTGATCGTTCATGTTACTATTGCAAAAGGACTGTCACTCATTGAAAGCTCAGATGATGATTAGCATTTTTTTAGTATTTTAAGACTAAGGTATGCACTTCTTTTTTTTTTAATAGGACAATATTGCACACTTAAGCTCTCAATGGTGAAATTATTTATCCAGGCATGTAAAGTGCTTTCATTAAAGCTCAACAAAGCTGGAACATTCATGCTTCAAGGAGGGGAAAAAAACTGCATCTACTTGAGGTTTGAAAGGAAGCAAGATAAGACAGAAAAATGTGTGACCTGGGAAAAGACACAAGAGTGTGAGCTGGCTTAGTCACGCGATGGGAGGGAGGGTGCAATGAACACTGGGCTCTACACTGTGTCCTCAGACAGACCAGGTCCTCTCCCAGAATCGGAGTACGTTTCTCTCCATCCTGTCTCCCGCATTCCTGAGTGGATTTTTCCGGGAGATTCTAAGTCCAAGCAGACAGAAATAAAGCACAGCGTGGTTTCCGCAGGGCACATGGATGTCTTAAGTCAAAAACAAGTGGGCTTCATGGAGATCCTATTACATGAAGTCACTGTCATAATGCACTCTGAGGCCCACTTTTTCACTTAAGTGTTACTACTGAGATGTTAATGTGGGTTTTTCCAAAGTACTCTGGGCTCCAAATACTACCATCTCCTACGGCTGTAAATAGGTAATATTGTACTTAATTATTTACCTGGGCCATGTCTTAGTGGCAGCCCATGGGCTCCTTAGCTGCGCCATGCCAAGACTTAGTTGCAGTATGTGGGATCTAGTTCCTTGACCAGGAATTGAACCTGGGGACCTTGGAGCTCAGAATCCTAGCCACTGGATCACCAGGGAAGTCCCAGGAATACTCGATTTAAGATACATTTTCATTTACAGCAGACATTTAGTAATAGTCAAAAACTGACTTTGAGATAGTTATGTTAGCTCTGAATACATACACAGACACACCCAGTCATGCATACCACGCATACGCATACACGTGTGCACAGACATTCACATACATATACAAACAAATAGACCTATACACTCACACAGGCACTTGTGCACACACTCCAGAGAGGCACACTACTGGCCGTTACCATTATCCTTCTAACAGACTAGTGAGGACACTGGCCAGTAACCGAGGTGACTGGTCAGCTCCCTGTGGCCAGCAGAAGCTTCTCTAAGCCAACACCCCCATGGTGCTGTCTGGGGGTGGCATTTGCCCTTCTGACCCTGAAATGTGGGCTCCAGGTAAGCCACGTGGACCAGCCCTCCCCCTTCTACCAACTCACAATTCTCAGGCCATCTGTCTCAAAGTCAGCAAGAAACCACCAGGCCAAGGCTGGTCCCAAGCCTAGCACATGGGCTGTGAAGGCCCCTGGTTTCCCCTGTACCTCCACAAAGCAACCTGG
>SJYC01009854.1:0-12362 GCA_006408675.1 Madoqua kirkii
CTGTTCATGGTATTCTCCAGGCAAGAATACCAGAATGGGTTGCCATTTCCTTCTCCGGGGGATCTTTCGGACCCAGGGTTCGAACCTGCATCTCCTGCATTCGAAGGTGGATTCTTTACCATCTGAGTCACCAGGGCGAAGCCCAGGGAAGGTAAGCACATTGCATCTAACTTTTCACATTTCAAAGAGCAGCTTTTCCGAGGAGGCTGAAAGGGTCGGAGTCCTACCCACTGGATGCCTTTTCCCAAAGAGAAAACCTTCAATGCTACAGTGCATTCCTGGAGACCATACCCACAGGCTGGGCAGAGTCCGCAGCGTGCAGACGTATCCTGGATAGCAAACTGCAGCCCACAAAGCTACGGATGGCTGTTAGATTTTCTAGTGGGGGGAGAGGGCAGAATTCAAACAGTACCACATAATGCATAAAAACGATCTGAAATTCAAATTTCAGTGCTCATAAGTATAGACCTTGAGGGGAAACGCGGCATGGCTGTGTGCAGGGCTCCAAACCCAGAGCTGAGCAGCTGCCAAAGACACCTACCCACCAGCTAGAAAGTGTTATCTGGCCCCTTGCGGAAGAGAAGGCTCTTCAACTTAAAAAGGCAAGTTGAAAGATAAGATTATATTTGCAAAACCCAAATATTAAATTACAGGCATTCCTCATTTTACTGCACTTTGCTGATACTGCTTTCTCCCTGACCCCCAAATTGAAGGTTTGTAGCAATTCTGCATCAAGCAAACCTATAGGTGCCATTTTCCCCAATACTGTTCACTCTGCCACATTTTTTAAATTATTGCAGTATTTCAGAATTTTTTCATTATTTCTCATGGTGATTTGTGATCGTTCATGTTACTATTGCAAAAGGACTGTCACTCATTGAAAGCTCAGATGATGATTAGCATTTTTTTAGTATTTTAAGACTAAGGTATGCACTTCTTTTTTTTTTAATAGGACAATATTGCACACTTAAGCTCTCAATGGTGAAATTATTTATCCAGGCATGTAAAGTGCTTTCATTAAAGCTCAACAAAGCTGGAACATTCATGCTTCAAGGAGGGGAAAAAAACTGCATCTACTTGAGGTTTGAAAGGAAGCAAGATAAGACAGAAAAATGTGTGACCTGGGAAAAGACACAAGAGTGTGAGCTGGCTTAGTCACGCGATGGGAGGGAGGGTGCAATGAACACTGGGCTCTACACTGTGTCCTCAGACAGACCAGGTCCTCTCCCAGAATCGGAGTACGTTTCTCTCCATCCTGTCTCCCGCATTCCTGAGTGGATTTTTCCGGGAGATTCTAAGTCCAAGCAGACAGAAATAAAGCACAGCGTGGTTTCCGCAGGGCACATGGATGTCTTAAGTCAAAAACAAGTGGGCTTCATGGAGATCCTATTACATGAAGTCACTGTCATAATGCACTCTGAGGCCCACTTTTTCACTTAAGTGTTACTACTGAGATGTTAATGTGGGTTTTTCCAAAGTACTCTGGGCTCCAAATACTACCATCTCCTACGGCTGTAAATAGGTAATATTGTACTTAATTATTTACCTGGGCCATGTCTTAGTGGCAGCCCATGGGCTCCTTAGCTGCGCCATGCCAAGACTTAGTTGCAGTATGTGGGATCTAGTTCCTTGACCAGGAATTGAACCTGGGGACCTTGGAGCTCAGAATCCTAGCCACTGGATCACCAGGGAAGTCCCAGGAATACTCGATTTAAGATACATTTTCATTTACAGCAGACATTTAGTAATAGTCAAAAACTGACTTTGAGATAGTTATGTTAGCTCTGAATACATACACAGACACACCCAGTCATGCATACCACGCATACGCATACACGTGTGCACAGACATTCACATACATATACAAACAAATAGACCTATACACTCACACAGGCACTTGTGCACACACTCCAGAGAGGCACACTACTGGCCGTTACCATTATCCTTCTAACAGACTAGTGAGGACACTGGCCAGTAACCGAGGTGACTGGTCAGCTCCCTGTGGCCAGCAGAAGCTTCTCTAAGCCAACACCCCCATGGTGCTGTCTGGGGGTGGCATTTGCCCTTCTGACCCTGAAATGTGGGCTCCAGGTAAGCCACGTGGACCAGCCCTCCCCCTTCTACCAACTCACAATTCTCAGGCCATCTGTCTCAAAGTCAGCAAGAAACCACCAGGCCAAGGCTGGTCCCAAGCCTAGCACATGGGCTGTGAAGGCCCCTGGTTTCCCCTGTACCTCCACAAAGCAACCTGGGAGAAAGGGTACTGGTGTAGCAGAGAATCCCTTGGGGAACTTTAGCAAAACACACTTGCTCAACACATAAGTGACTCCTGCCTTCTAACCTGCACACTCACATTTCTAAAGAAGGGTGGCGACGTGCACAGCCATCCCACTCAGCTGGCTCAAAGGGATTCAGCCAAAACTGATTTATCAATTAGACAACATAAATGAGAAAGCACGCTTGCCCATCCTTTCTCCTGGTGTTTTGTTTTCAAGTATTATACATCTGCCTACTCAGTGAAAAAAATTTAGAATCATTCCGATAATGATGCATCCATAGACTTTTTTCACCACAAAAGGAACATCATTCTGAAGTCGAGAAAGGCACCATACAAAATAAAACAACCCACAACCTACAGGATGCAGAAAAAGCAGTTCTGAGAGAGAAGTTTACAGCAATGCAAGTTTATCTGCTGCTGCTAAGTCGCTTCAGTCGTGTCTGACTCTGTGCGCCCCCATAGATGGCAGGCCACCAGGCTTCCCTGTCCCTGGGATTCTCCAGGCAAGAACACTGGAGTGAGTTGCCATTTCCTTCTCCAATACATGAAAGTGAAAAGTGAAAGTGAAGTCGCTCAGTCGTGTCCGACCCTTAGCGACCCCATGGACTGCTGCCCACCAGGCTCCTCCATCCGTGGGATTTTCCAAGCAAGAGTACTAGAGTGGGGTGCCATAGGAAACAAACAAAAAACCTCAAATATGCTAACCCTATATGTAAAGGGACTAGAAAAAGGAACACACAAACTCCAAAGTTAGTGGAAGGAAAGAAATCATGAACATTAGAGCAGAAATAAATGAAATATAGACTGAAAAACACTAGGAAAGATCAAACTAAAACCTGGTTTTTGAAAAGATGAACCAAACTGATAAACCTTTAGTCAGATTCAAGAAACAAGAGGACCCCCCAAATCAGTAAAGTCAGAAATGAAAGAAATTATAACTGATACCACAGAAATACAAAGGATCTTAAGAGATAATTATATGAACTATGTGCTAATAAAATGGACAATCTAGAGAAATGGAAAAATGTCAAGAAATGTACAATCTCCCAAGATCAAACTAGAAAGTAGAAAATATGAACAAACTAATAAGCAGCAACAAACTCAATCTAATTTAAAAAAAAAACCTCCCATCAAACAAAAATCCAGGACCAGATGGCCTCACAGGTGAACTCTACCAAATTTCAGAAAAGAGTTAACACCTTTCCATCTCAAACTATTGCAAAAATTGCAAAGGAAGGAGTACTTCTGAACTCATTCTACATGGCCAGCATTACTGTGATACCAAACCAGAGACATCATACACAAAAAATAAAATTACAGGCTATTATCACTGATGGACACAGACGAAAAATCCTCAGTAAAATATTAGCAAACTGAATCAAAAAAATACATTAAAAGGATCATACAGTATGAACAAGTGGAATTTGTCTCAGGATATACCAAGATGCTTCCATATCTGCAAAATAACCAATGGGATACACAACATTAACAAACTGAAGAGTAAAAACCATATGATCATCTCAAGAGATACAGAGAAAGCTTTTGGTAAAATTCAGCATCCATCTTGATCAAAACTCAACCACATGGGCAGAGAGTGGATGTACCTCAACATAATGAAGGCCATATATGCAAAATCCACAGCAAAGATTATACTCAACAGTGAAAAGCTGAAAGCATTTCAGGAACAAGGCAAGGATGTCCACGCTCATCACTTTCATTCAACAAAGTTTTGGAACTCCTAGCCACAGCAATCAGAGAAAAAGAAATCAAGGAATTCAAGCTGGAAAGAAGAAGTAAAACTGCCTCTGTTTGCAGATGACGTGATATTATACATAGAAAATCCTAAAGATGTCACCAAAAAAACTCCTACAACACATCAATGAATTTGGTCAAGTTGCAGGATATGAAATTAACATAAAGAAATGTGTTGCATTCTAACAGTGAACCATGAGACAGAGGAACTGAGGAGACAAACCATTTACAACTGCATTAAAAAGAATTAAGTACTGGGACTTCCCTGGTGGTCCAGAGCTTAAGAGTCCTAGCTTTCACTGTCGGGGGCACGGGTTTGATCCCTGGTTGGGAAACCAAGATCCCATGTGTCCCCCAGTGTGGACAAAAATAACAATAATAATACACACATATGCACATACCTAGGAAACATCTAACCAAGGAGGTAAAAGACCTATAGTCAGAAAACTATAAGACACTGATGAAAGAAACCAAAAATGCCATACACAGAATGGAAATATATACCATGAACTGGACGAATACTGTTAAAATGAACATACTGCTCAAAGCAATCTACAGAGTCAAAGCTATCCCTATCAAAATACCAACAGCATTTTTCACAAAACGAGAACAAATCAATTTCAAAATTTGCACAGTAACATCAAAGACCCTGAAGAGCCAAAACAATCCTGAGAGAGAAGACAGATGGAGGTATCAGACTACATTACAAAGCTATGGTCCTCAAAATAGTATGGTAGTGGCACAAAAACAGGCACATAGGTCAGGAAACAGAATAGAGAGCCCTGAAATACACCCACACGTGTATCATCAACTAGTCTATGGCAAAGGAGGCAAGGATATACAGTGGAGAACAGACAGCCTCTTTAATAAGTCATGCTGGGAAAACTGCATAGCTACATGCAAAAGAACAGAACTAGAACATTCTCTAACACGGTATTAAAAAAAAAATCTCAAAATGGATTAAGGACTTAAATTTAAGACCAGAAACCATAAAACTCCCAGAGGAAAACATAAGCAGAACACCCTCTGACATAAATTGTAGCAGTATTTTTGGGGATCTGCCTCCTACAGCAAAGTAAAGAAATGCAAAACTACACAAATGGGACCTAATTAAAATGAAACCTTTTTTTTCCCCCACAGGAAAGGAAACCATCAACAAACTGAAAAGACAACCTACTGAATGGGAGAAAATATTTGCCAATGACATGACCAATGAAGGGTTAATGTGTAAAAATAAACAGAGCCAACTCTATCTGAAAAATAAATACCTGATTAAAAAATAGGCAGAAGGGACTTCCCTGGCAGTCCAGTGATTACGACTATGCCCTTCCCCTGCAGGGGTGGAGACTTCTATCCCCAGTTGAGGAACTAAGATCCCACATGACGCATATGGAACAAAAATAAATTAATAAATAATGGTTAGAAGACCTGAATAGACATTTTCGCAAAGGAGATGAAAAGCTGCTCAGCATCGGTAATCAGAGAAATGCAAACCAAAACCACAATGAAGGATCACCCTCACACCTGTCAGAAGGTCTGTCATCAATGAGACAACAAATAAAAGCTGGTGAGGATACAGAGAAAAGGGAACCCTTGTTCACTACTGGAAAACAGCATGCAAGTTCCTAGAAAGCTAAGAGAGAATTACCATCGGATACAGCAATTCCACTCCTTGATACATAAACTCCCTCCACCCCACATGAGAACACTAATTCAAAAAGATACATGCCCCCATTGTTCATAGCAGCATGATTTATAGTGCTCAAGATACGGAAGTAACCTTAAACTCCATCAACAGATGAATAAAGAAGATGTGTTATATATCACACACACAAACACATACAATGGGATACTACTCAGCCATAAAAAAAGAACCACATGTTGCCACTCGTATCAACAAGGACCAGCCTGGAGGGCACTGTGTTTGATGAACTAAGGTGGAGAAAAACAAATTCTGCATCATGTCATTTATCTGTGGAATCAAAAGCAACAACAACAAAGAGATAGAACAGAAGCAGACTTACGGACACACAGAATGGACTAGTGATTACCAGTGGGGGGAGGGAAGGGGGGAGGACAGGACAGAGGTAGGGCAGTAAAGAACAAACGATAAAATAAACACGCTACAAGGACATTCTCTATGGCACAGGGATCACAGCCCATATTTTACAATAACCTTCAATGGAGTCTGTGTGTGCTGTGCTTAGTCGCTCAGTCGTGTCCAACTCTTTGCGACCCCATGGATGGTAGCCCACCAACGTCCTCTGTCCATGAAGATTCTCCAGGCCAGAATACTGGAGTGGGTTGCCATGCCCTCCTCCAGGGGATTGTCCCAAGCCAGGGATCGAACCCAGGTCTCCCACCTTGCAGGTGGGATTCTTTACCAGCTGAGCTACCATGGAAGCCCAAAAACACTGGAGTGGGTAGCCTATTCCTTCTCAAGGGGAACTTCCCGACCCAGGAATTGAACCAGGGTCTCCTGCATTCCAAGAATATTGGAGTGGGTAGCCTATCCCTTCTCCAGGGGATCTTCCCAACCCAGGAAATCCAACCAGGGTCTCCTGCATTCCAAGAACACTTTGGCGTGGGTAGCCTATCCCTTCTCCAGGGGAACTTCCCAACCCAAGAACTGAACCAGGTCTCCTGCATCGCAAGGAGGATCCTTTCCCAGCTGAGCTACCTGGGAAGCCTGTTAGATGGCAGAATCAGCTTGAAAAACTGGGACTCGCGATGCTGCAGAGCTATAATGAAGACTACCATAAATGAGCTACACTGCAACACAAAGGAAAAGACACGCATGGTGGTGACAGGGCAGGGCTGTCAGCGGTGTGGCAGAAAGCAAAAGCAGCTCCCCAGCCCCCGGGGGAGGCGGAAGGTGCGCCTACCTGGCGTGGTACCGGCCCGGCCGAGAGGGGCAGGGAAACAGAGGTGCAGCTGGTTCGGACTGGCTGTCGGAGAACTTGGTGGCATGCCAGGAGTGTGGCCTCCAGCTCAGCTCATTCCTCCTGTGGGTAAAAAAAAAAGAAGGTAAAAGACCTATAGTCAGAAAACTATAAGACACTGATGAAAGAAACCAAAAATGCCATACACAGAATGGAAATATATACCATGAACTGGACGAATACTGTTAAAATGAACATACTGCTCAAAGCAATCTACAGAGTCAAAGCTATCCCTATCAAAATACCAACAGCATTTTTCACAAAACGAGAACAAATCAATTTCAAAATTTGCACAGTAACATCAAAGACCCTGAAGAGCCAAAACAATCCTGAGAGAGAAGACAGATGGAGGTATCAGACTACATTACAAAGCTATGGTCCTCAAAATAGTATGGTAGTGGCACAAAAACAGGCACATAGGTCAGGAAACAGAATAGAGAGCCCTGAAATACACCCACACGTGTATCATCAACTAGTCTATGGCAAAGGAGGCAAGGATATACAGTGGAGAATAGACAGCCTCTTCAATAAGTCATGCTGGGAAAACTGCATAGCTACATGCAAAAGAACAGAACTAGAACATTCTCTAACACGGTATTAAAAAAAAAATCTCAAAATGGATTAAGGACTTAAATTTAAGACCAGAAACCATAAAACTCCCAGAGGAAAACATAAGCAGAACACCCTCTGACATAAATTGTAGCAGTATTTTTGGGGATCTGCCTCCTACAGCAAAGTAAAGAAATGCAAAACTACACAAATGGGACCTAATTAAAATGAAACCTTTTTTTTCCCCCACAGGAAAGGAAACCATCAACAAACTGAAAAGACAACCTACTGAATGGGAGAAAATATTTGCCAATGACATGACCAATGAAGGGTTAATGTGTAAAAATAAACAGAGCCAACTCTATCTGAAAAATAAATACCTGATTAAAAAATAGGCAGAAGGGACTTCCCTGGCAGTCCAGTGATTACGACTATGCCCTTCCCCTGCAGGGGTGGAGACTTCTATCCCCAGTTGAGGAACTAAGATCCCACATGACGCATATGGAACAAAAATAAATTAATAAATAATGGTTAGAAGACCTGAATAGACATTTTCGCAAAGGAGATGAAAAGCTGCTCAGCATCGGTAATCAGAGAAATGCAAACCAAAACCACAATGAAGGATCACCCTCACACCTGTCAGAAGGTCTGTCATCAATGAGACAACAAATAAAAGCTGGTGAGGATACAGAGAAAAGGGAACCCTTGTTCACTACTGGAAAACAGCATGCAAGTTCCTAGAAAGCTAAGAGAGAATTACCATCGGATACAGCAATTCCACTCCTTGATACATAAACTCCCTCCACCCCACATGAGAACACTAATTCAAAAAGATACATGCCCCCATTGTTCATAGCAGCATGATTTATAGTGCTCAAGATACGGAAGTAACCTTAAAGTCCATCAACAGATGAATAAAGAAGATGTGTTATATATCACACACACAAACACATACAATGGGATACTACTCAGCCATAAAAAAAGAACCACATGTTGCCACTCCTATCAACAAAGACTGGCCTGGAGGGCACTGTGTTTGATGAACTAAGGTGGAGAAAAACAAATTCTGCATCATGTCATTTATCTGTGGAATCAAAAGCAACAACAACAAAGAGATAGAACAGAAGCAGACTTACGGACACACAGAATGGACTAGTGATTACCAGTGGGGGGAGGGAAGGGGGGAGGACAGGACAGAGGTAGGGCAGTAAAGAACAAACGATAAAATAAACACGCTACAAGGACATTCTCTATGGCACAGGGAACACAGCCCATATTTTACAATAACCTTCAATGGAGTCTGTGTGTGCTGTGCTTAGTCACTCAGTCGTGTCCAACTCTTTGCGACCCCATGGATGGTAGCCCACCAACGTCCTCTGTCCATGAGGATTCTCCAGGCCAGAATACTGGAGTGGGTTGCCATGCCCTCCTCCAGGGGATTGTCCCAAGCCAGGGATCGAACCCAGGTCTCCCACCTTGCAGGTGTGATTCTTTACCAGCTGAGCTACCATGGAAGCCCAAAAACACTGGAGTGGGTAGCCTATTCCTTCTCAAGGGGAACTTCCCGACCCAGGAATTGAACCAGGGTCTCCTGCATTCCAAGAATATTGGAGTGGGTAGCCTATCCCTTCTCCAGGGGATCTTCCCAACCCAGGAAATCCAACCAGGGTCTCCTGCATTCCAAGAACACTTTGGCGTGGGTAGCCTATCCCTTCTCCAGGGGAACTTCCCAACCCAAGAACTGAACCAGGTCTCCTGCATCGCAAGGAGGATCCTTTCCCAGCTGAGCTACCTGGGAAGCCTGTTAGATGGCAGAAGCAGCTTGAAAAACTGGGACTCGCGATGCTGCAGAGCTATAATGAAGACTACCATAAATGAGCTACACTGCAACACAAAGGAAAAGACACGCATGGTGGTGACAGGGCAGGGCTGTCAGCGGTGTGGCAGAAAGCAAAAGCAGCTCCCCAGCCCCCGGGGGAGGCGGAAGGTGCGCCTACCTGGCGTGGTACCGGCCCGGCCGAGAGGGGCAGGGAAACAGAGGTGCAGCTGGTTCGGACTGGCTGTCGGAGAACTTGGTGGCATGCCAGGAGTGTGGCCTCCAGCTCAGCTCATTCCTCCTGTGGGTAAAAAAAAAAGGGATGCAGACAACTCAGGGACATCACGCTTCGCGCCAAGAAGGACTGAGAGGCGGAAACCATTCGTGTGACTCACAGCATCGTGGTCGGACGCTTCCCCTTTAACATCTGGGCACCAGCACTCCTGGTACAGGTTCGTTACTGGAGAACTGATCTGAGCACAGAGTGACACTGGCTCCCAGGTGCGAACTGGCCCTCGGGCTGCCAAAGTGATTCTGTTTCTTTTTAAACATGGTTGCAAATTTTTTTTTTTTTTTGGCATAGTGGAATCCTGGTTTCCTGACTGGGGATCAAACCCACAGCCCTTGCCCTGGAAGCTGGCTTGTAACCACTAGACTGCCAGGGAAGTCCTCCAAATTTCTTCTAGGTAAGAAGATAAATACATCTTGCCTTCCCTTTCCCATCTCCCCACCAAAAAGCACAGCAGCACCTTTTGTCTTGCCCATGTCAGTGCAACTTTGCAGACATCCCTGGCCTCCTTGAGGAGAGGGCATGGGCTGGGTGTCCCAGGATTGGGTGATTTATCCACTCATTCAAGCAAACATGGCTGCCGAGTAGTCAGTGGCAAGTGTGTGTGTGTGTATGTATGTCTGTGTTAGTCATTCAGTGGTATCCAACTCTTTGCAACCCCATGGACTGTAGCCTGCTGGGCTCCTCTGTCCATGAGATTCTCCTGGCGAGAATACTGGAGTGGGCTGCCATTTCCTTCTCCAGGGGATCTTCCTGACTCAGGGATCAAACCCAGGTATCTTGCATTGTAGGCAGATTCTTTACCGTCTCAGCCACCAGGGGAAAGCCCTAAGAGAAACAAGTGGGCATGTATTGCTCTGAGCCTGTCAGAATTCAATGGAGACTCTGTGTGTGTATGTGTGTGTAAGTCACTCAGTCATATCCAAATCTTTGCAAACCCATGGACTATAGCGTGCTAGGCTCCTCTGTCCATGGGACTGGGGGGATGTGTGTGTGTGTGTGTGTGTGTGTGTGTGTGTGTGTGTGTTAGTCACTCAGTCGTATCTGACTCTTTGCAAACCCATGGACTGTAGCCCACCAGCTTCCTCTCTGTCCATGGGATTCTCCTGGCAAGAATACTGGAGCAAGTTGCCATTCCCTTCTCCAGGGAATCTTCCTGACCCAGGGATCAAAGCCGGGTCTCTGGCATTGCAGGCGGATTCTTTGCCATTTGAGCCGCCAAGGAAGCCCTAAAGGGGATCAGTGGACGTGCATTGCCCTGAGCCTCTCAGAGTGTCTGAAGTCATCTAAGGGTTCCCCATGGTGGGCATCACCATGCCCTATACCAGCGGGCTCCAGTCCATTCCTGCCAGGGCTCTGAATGTCACAGGCGCCTTCCCTGCCCCTGCCACAGTCACCACCATCCATGACGGCTTATTAGGGTTTGATCACACCTGCCCAGGTATCAGAAATCCATGCAGCTTCCGTATGAACGTCACAGAGCCTCCAGGGCGAGCTGCTGTGTGAGGAGACGGTGCAGACTTGCCTCTCCTGCTCCTGCAATTCAGGACGGACCCAGCCTTGCCACGGGCTACTCCAGATCGGAGCTGAAGGGCACAACTGGGCCTCTCAGTACCTGATGGATGTCAAACATTCTTTCCAACGGGCAAGAACAGTAAAGACTTACGCAATAACGAATAGTAATGAAAACCCAGAAAGTTATTTACAACACAAACCTTCTGATGACTCCGATAATTAACAAGGAAACAAACAACAAAAAAACCATGGATGGCAAAAATGTGGAAGGTGTTGACTTGATGACAACTACCTATGAACTGAAGCATAAAACGGATGAATCCATCCCACCTCTAGAGTAAAGCGATTATAAAAACCAAGACTGTACCTCATAGAGTTTCTTAAGATCCTCGTAAGGAAGCTTCTGGACATGTGAATTTCATTTTCAGAGGGCTTTTTCTGTGCTATAACATCCAGAACTTCTTTCATCTTCCTTCACAGGTAATTAACAAAGGGAGAAAACTAGACAGACTGCAGGCAAGCAGGCAAAGGAAAGAGAGGCCAGGAATAGGAAAGGCCTCACATTTTGTGGCAAATTATTGCAACTCTGTAACAGGAAAGAGTGGGAAAGGAGCTGGTTTCCTGGGGCAGTCCTGCACCCTGAGAGGAGTAAATGTAGAGAGGCCAGGAATAGGAAAGGCCTCACATTTTGTGGCAAATTATTGCAACTCTGTAACAGGAAAGAGTGGGAAAGGAGCTGGTTTCCTGGGGCAGTCCTGCACCCTGAGAGGAGTAAATTTTAAAAGATAATATAGGCAGACCTCAGAGAGATTCTGTTGGGCTCCAGACCCTCACAACAAAGCAAATATGGTAATAAAGCTAGCCACATGAGTGCTTTGGTTTCCCAGTGCATATAAACGTTGTGTTTACACTACACTGGAGTCTACCAAGTGTACAATGGCATGTCTGCGAAAACAATGTACAGACCTTATTTTAAAGTAAAAAATGCCAACCATCCTCTGAGTCTTCAGAGTCCTAGTAGTAATGCAAGTAAAACCAAAGATCACTGACCACAGAGACTATAACAAATGTGATGGCAGAAAAGTTCGAAACACTGTGAGAATTACCAAAATGTGAGACACAAAGAGACAAAATAAGTACTAAATGTCACTAACAGACTGACTAACGACATTACCAGCTTGAGAGTGCTGCCACAATTTTTAATTAAAAAAAAAAAAAAAA
>SJYC01009857.1:0-19074 GCA_006408675.1 Madoqua kirkii
ACATGGAACAACAGACTGGTTCCAAACAGGAAAAGGAGTACGTCAAGGCTGTATATTGTCACCCTGCTTATTTAACTTCTCTGCAGAGTACATCATGAGAAACGCTGGGCTAGAAGAAACAAAAGCTGGAATCAAGATTGCCGGGAGAAATATCAATAAGCTCAGATATGCAGATGACACCACCTTTATGGCAGAAAGTAAAAAGGAGATAAACAACCTCTTGATTATAGTGAAAGAGGAGAGTGAAAAAGGTGGCTTAAAGCTCAACATTCAGAAAACGAAGATCATGGCATCCAGTCCCATCACTTCATGGGAAATAGATGGGCAAACAGTGCAAACAGTGTCAGACTTTATTTTGGGGTGCTCCAAAATCACCGCAGATGGTGACTGCAGCCATGAAATTAAAAGACGCTTAGTCCTTGGAAGGAAAGTTATAACCAACCTAGACAGCATATTCAAAAGCAGAGACATTACTTTGTCAACAAAGGTCCATCTAGTCAAGGCTATGGTTTTTCTAGTGGTTATGTATGGACGTGAGAGTTGGACTGCAGAAAGCTGAGCACCGAAGAATTGATGCTTTTGAATTGTGGTGTTGGAGAAGAGTCCTGCAAGTCCCTCAGACTGCAAGGAGGTCCAGTCAGTCCATCCTAAAGGAGATCATTCCTGGATATTCATTGGAAGGACTGATGCTAAAGCTGAAACTCCAATACTTTGGCCACCTCATATGAAGAGCTGAGTCATTGGAAAAGACTCTGATGCTGGGAGGGATTGGGGGCAGGAGGAGAAGGGGACGACAGAGGATGAGATGGCTGGATGGCATCACCGACTCAATGGACATTAGTGTGAGTGAACTCCCGGAGTTGGTGATGGACAGGGAGGCCTGGTGTGCTGCGATTCATGGGGTCGCAAAGAGTCCGACATGACTGAGCGACTGAACTGAACTATGCACATCATCGGGATTTAAAGGAGGAATTCACCACGTGCCAGGTGATGGTAACAGATTCTAATATTAACTAACTCCCTGGGTTGTAAATTTCACCAGTTTATAAGACTCTATTCATACTTCTAGGCACAATCCATTTCAGAGTTTTCCGATAGGCAAAACACCACCTCCCTGTGTGCGTGCTCTGTCTGTCACGCAGTCGTGTCTGCCGCTGTGCGACCCCGTGGACTGCAGCCCGCCAGGCTCCTCTGTCCGTGGGATGCTCCAGGCCAAGGCACTGGAGTGGGCTGCCACTGCCTCCTCTAGGGGCTCTTCCCGACCCAGGGATTGAACCTGTGTCTGCTGCATTGGCAGGCGGATCCTTTACCACTGAGCCACCTGGGAGGCCCAAATAACACCTACACACAGCATTAAAATTTAATATAAAATGACTTAAAATTTTTAACAATATCTAAGCTTGTTATTCAAAGTGTGGGTTTTTTTTTTTTTTAAAGCATCTGAACCAACCGCTTGTTTTGGTTCTATAACGTGTTACACATGTTATGTTACCTACATTCCTAAGCTCAGTCACTCAGTTCCCTCCCTGTCTTTTTGACCCCATGGACTGTAGCCCTCCAGGCTCCTCTGTCCGTGGGATTCTCCAGGCCAGAATACTGGAATGGGTTGCCATTTCTTTCTCCACGTTCCTTAGATTACTAAGCCCTTCCAAACTAGATAATCAGTCTGCACACCCGTCACTTAAAGAGAACCTGGGTATGCAGAATGCAAACGTGAGAGTCTACACTGGGGGCTCCCCTCTACCCCAAATCTGACCGTGTTCCCATGGGTCTTTAGATACCCACTTGTCCCCAGCAGCAAGCAGGCCCCCAGGCCTCCTCTCCCTCCTCCCACCACCAGTTCTCACGGCTATGCTCAAACAGAACTCAGATCGACTTGTTTTCAGACCCTTACATATGTTCCTCAAATTCAGAACAAGCTTCTGAACACATGCAAGGGTGTCCCAGCTCACTCCCACGGACAGAAATGCCTATTTCAATCAATAAAAACATCTGTCACCTAGCCCATCCACAAAGGCAGCGAAAACAAACTTCACGGAGGCGCGTACTTTCTGACTCAAAACCTCCCAGGTGAGGAATGGACCAGGATGACATATACACACAGACTTGGGTGCGAAGGCATCACAGCACAGCACTGTCTGCTACACGAATACTCTGGAAGCACCATAACCGTCTACGCAGAGAGATCTGTTACCAGACGGTGGACCATCCAGACCTCGGAGCACCATGGGGTCGTTAGGACAAGTCATGAGTCAGACCTCAGGGTGCGCAACGTGAAACAAACTCCACTTTTATGTGTAAACAAACACACAAGCACCTGTTTCTAAAAGGAAACCTAGGAGCGTAGCACTGACACAGCAGCTCTCCAGAGAGGCAAAACGAGGGGATGGAGCTGGGGTGGGAGAAAGGCTGACGGATTCCATGCAATTCCCTTTTGACAGTGAATATTGGGACCTGCCTGGTGGTCCAGTGGCTAAGAAACTGCGCTCTGAATGCAGGGTGCCAGGGGTTCCAGCCCTGCTCAGGGAACCAGATCCCAGGTGCCACAACTACGACCTGGCACACCCAAATAAATAAAAGTAAAATAAAAGCAACATGAAAAGTGAAATGTTTTCCCACGTCCCCGAGTCACTCTCAGTACTGATAAATGCATAATAAAAAAATCACACTTGAGGAAACTGTAGCTGGCACTGCAGCAGCCACCCCTCGAGAGCGCTTGCTCTGCCCACTGTGCAGTGAGCAAACCCTCTGGGGGCGCTGCGCAAAACCCTTTGAGGTCACTGCAGCTGACCGCTTCTGGGGGACCAACCCTGCTGCTGACCCCTGGGAACACACCACACCGAACCCCAAAGGCTTCTCCTCTTTAAAAGTGCAGAAGTCGACGAGGTGACCCCAAGGAAACGCTACACCACAACAGCATGTCTCACGTCCCTTCCACCCCGAAGGGCTCAGAAACAGCCACGTCGGGACACTAGTTTCCTGATTTACGAGGACAATCGATTGCCTATGCCATGGAACAATGAGGCTGCTCCTTTAATGAGGCAAAGAACAAAACTTTTTCCTTCTTCATTTTCTGAACCTCCTCCGTGGATGTTATTTTTGCTCCCCCCCAAAAATCCTTTGGGATATGTCTTCAAGTTTGTACTAAAAACTGAAGTGCGAGGAGAGGTCAATTTACTTTTTAAAATGTACAGCCAATCTTGGAAAAGACTGGACTAATTCTGTTAAAAAAAAAAAAAAGGCAGGTCAACACTGTACTGTGAATGAGCCAACTGTGAAATACCAAGTGGAGGATTATTTCTCTGTATAAAAGCAGTCACGGGAATTTCTTCGCTGTGCAGTGGTTAAGCCTCTGGCTCCATTACTTGGGGGCCCTGAGTCTGATCTCTCATCAGGGAAGTAAGATCTTGCAAGAATTCCACCGAATGCTCTAGGCACGAAAACTGGAATGGGTAGCCGTTCCTTTTTCCAGGGGCTCTTCTCAACCCAGGGATCGAACCTAGGTCTCCTGCACTGCAGGTGGATTCTTTCCCAGCTGAGCCACCAGGGAAGTCTAAGAATACTGGAGTGGGTAGCCTATCCCTTCTCCAGGGGATCTTCCCCACCCAGGAATGGAACCATGGCCTGCTTCACTGCAGGCAGATCCTTTCCCAGCTGAGCCACCAGAGAAGCCAGGAAGCTTTGTAGCCAGAGTGGCCCCAAACCATCACCAGTACCTCTGAGCTGCCCAGCTGTGCTGTTCTAGTTCAACACACGTCCACATCGGGACTATCACAGTTGACACAGGGCAGCCAACAGACTCCACGCTGTGCTGGCCTGCTCATCTCCGTCCGTAAACAAGGTTTGATGCCCAGGTCTTACCTTTTCACCACCAGCTTCAGGGTCTTACACGACCCCTTCACCAGGCAGATGGCCTCCTGTCTAAACCCGGACAGGCCGACGTCACTGATGCCCACAATCTCGTCTCCGGCCAGCAGTTTGTCCACGGCTGCGGCTTTGCTGCCTTCTTCAGCCTGCAATGCAGAAAGAGGGTCCATGAGCTCCCCGCACCAAATGAGCAAACCAATCCCCAGGATGCAGACAGGAGGACCTGTCGGTGACAGCTCCGTGCCACTCTCAGTTCTCGGACGACCCAGGGGTGAAGGGATCCAGCTTGGGCCCCAATTCCCTGAGGGAGACCAGGGATGCACCCTTCTCCTGGTCTATACCCCTCTCAACCAGTGTGTATCTGCAAGGCCTACCTTTTACAGAAAGGGCAGCAGAGTACACAGACAGTCAAAAACACACCAGAAACAGGGGATCCAGAGAGACCCCTTTCTCTCTGGATCTCCTTCCTCCAAAACACACGTCCACATCGGGACTATCACAGTTGACACAGGGCAGCCAACAGACTCCACGCTTTGCTGGCCTGCTCATCTCTGTCCGTAAACAAGGCTTGACGCCCAGGTCTTACCTTTTCACCACCAGCTTCAGGGTCTTATGCGACCCCTTCACCAGGCAGATGGCCTCCTGTCTAAACCCGGACAGACCGACGTCATTGATGCCCACGATCTCGTCTCCAGCCAGCAGTTTGTCCACGGCTGCGGCTCTGCTGCCTTCTTCAACCTGCAATGCAGAAAGAGGGTCCATGAGCTCCCCGCAACAAATGAGCAAACCAATCCCCAGGATGCAGACAGGCGGACGTGTCGGTGACAGCTCCGTGCCACTCCCAGTTCTCGGACGACCTAGGGGTGAAGGGATCCAGCTTGGGCCCCAATTCCCTGTGGGAGACCAGGGATGCACCCTTCTCCTGGTCTGTACCCCTCTCAACCAGTGTGTATCTGCAAGGCCTACGTTTTACAGAAGGGGCAGCAGAGTACACAGACACTCAAAAACACACCAGAAACAGGGGACCCAGACAGACCCGTTTCTCTCTGGATCTCCTTCCTCCAAAAAAAAAAAAGGGTGTTTTAAAATTATTGACAAGTTATGTCTCATCCATCAGTCCTGCACCTAGAGCTTCCCTGGGGGTCCTGTGGTTAAAGAATCTGCCTGCCAACGCAGGAGACATGGGTTAGATCCCTGGTCAGGGAAGAGTCCATGTCCCACAGCGCAAGTAAGCTAGTGCACGACCGCTGAGCCTGGACTCCAGAGCCTGGGGGGCCACAAGTACTGAAGCCCGTGCACCCAAGAGCCCGTGTTCTGCAACAAGAGAAGCCATTGCAATGAGATGTCCACATGCTGCAAGTGGACAGGGGCCCTTGCTCGCCACAACCGGAGAAAGCGCATGTGCACCAACGAAAGACCCACCTGAGCCAAAAAAATAATTTCTTTTACAAGTCCTGCACCTAGGACTTTTTCTGTAACAGGTTTCTTTCAATGTGGTTTTTTTTCTTAATTTCTGTAACAGCTCTATTTAGCTATAAGTCAAAAACACGCCAATCTGCCCACGTACACACGAATGAATGGACTCTTAGTTGTACTCAGAGTCATCCAACCATCACCACCCACCCAGCTGAGAACAGGCTTCCTAAGCCAGAAGAAACCCCATGCCTCTCAGCAGTCACTCTCCAGCCCTCCCCGGAAACCATGTGTACATGTACATGTACACATATGTACTGTGGACACTTGATATACACAGTTTTACAACAGGTGGGCTTTTGTGTCTGGCTTCCTTCACTCGCGATGTGCTTTCCAGGTGCGTCTGTGTTGACCCCTGTGTCTGAACTCCATTCCTTTTTATGGCTGAGTGATAGATACTCCATCGTACCGATCGACCACATTCGATTTATCTGCTCATCAGGGATGGATATATTTACTTTGTTTCTACTTATTGGGCTATTCAGCCAGTTCAGCTCAGTCGTGTCCGACGCTTTGCCACCCTACGGACTGCAGCACGCAGGCCTCCTGTCCATCACCCACTCCCAGAGCTTGCTCAAACTCATGTCCATTGAGTTGGTGATGCCATCCAACCATCTCATCCTCTGTCATCCCGTTCTCCTCTCACCTTCAGACTTTCCCAGCATCAGGGTCTTTTCTAATGAGTCAGTTATTCACATCAAGTGGCCAAAGTACTGGAGTTTCAGAATCAGTCCTTCCAATGAACACCCAGGACTGATTTCCTTTAGGATGGACTGGTTGGATCTCCTTACGCTCCAAGAGACTCTCAAGAGTCTCCTCCAACATCACAGGTCAAAAGCATCAATTCTTTGGCACTCAGCTTTCTTTACAGTCCAACAGTCCCATCCATACTTTTGGGTGTCAGGGCCCCATGAACACATGTATACATGTTTGTATGTGAATATGCACCCTCATTTCTCTTGGGTGTACAACTAACTAGGAGTAGAACGTCGGGGTCATATGGTAACTAGGGTAAACATTTTGAGGACCTGCTAGACTGCTTTTTCTAAAAAAAATTATTTATCTATTTCACTGTGCTGGGTCTTAGTTGCAACACATGCCATCTTCCATCTTCATTGTGGCATGGGATCTCAGCTGTGGCAAGACCACAGGTCTCAGCTGTTCCTGACCATGAGATCGAACCGTGTATGTAACACACTCCCTACTCAGAGTTACACACAATATGTACACAAGTGGACTGACCAACTCCTTAAAAGGATTTTACGACTTTTATCCTGAGAATTTTCAATCTGTAAATCCTTACCCCAGCTTTTCTTACAGAGTAATAATCCAACTAAGCATCGAGTAAGCCATCAAGTAACCAATCTACTTTCTGTACTAGCGCCTCGCAAACTGTGTGCTGTGCTTAGTCGCTCAGTCGTCTCCAGCTCTCTGCTACCCCATGGACTGCAGCCCGCCAGGCTCCCGTCCATGGGATTCTCCAGGCCAGACTACTGGAGTGGGCTGCCATGCCCTCTTCCAGGGGATCTTCCCAACCCAGGGATTGAACCTAGGTCTCCTGCACTGCAGGCAGATTTTTTACAGTCTGATCCACTAGGGAAGCCCAAGAATACTGGGGTGGGCAGCCTGTCCCTTCTCCAGCGGATCTTCCCGACCCAGGAATCGAACCGGGGTCTCCTGTACTGCAGGCGGATTCCTTACCAGCTGAGCCACCAGGGCAGCCCTATGACCCATGAATCAAACCCAGTCAGCTAGGACTGCCCCAGTGGTCCAGTGGTTAAGACTCCGTGCTCCCAATGCAGGAGGCCCGGGTCCCATCCCTGGCCAGGGAAGATCCCACATGCTAGGTGGCATGCCCTCCCTGCAGAAAATCCAGCCAGCTGTCTTTTTTTTTTGTTTTGGGTAAATAAAATTTTACTGGAATACAACCAGACCCATTTGTTTATACATTGCTACAGGACAGAATGGAATAGTTGGGGGCCCATAAAGCCAAAAATATTTACTACTTGGCTTGTTACTTTAAAAACAAAAGCTGTCAACCCCTGTTCTACACCAAAAAGCCATTCTTTTTACAAACTGCTAGGAAAACTAGTGAAAAAGATGACTGTTTATGTGCATATCAGGGTACAATTTTGCAAGCTCTCTGGCTCCCACTATATGCCAGGGCTGACCTGAAAATCAGTTCCAAACCTCACCAGGCACTAAAGCAAGGAAACGTTCCTCCTCTGGGGGTTGTAGAGCTGGAAATGAAGCCACTGGCAGGCTCAAGGATGAAACCACACGGTACTTGGACCCGTCTCTCCGCCTGCACCCAAGGACAACTCAACCCCTCCTTAGGGTAACAGAGTAAGTATTTATTGCAAGTTGATACCATAACAAAACATAATGAACAAAATGACCACTCCAAACAGAACTATGAAGCAATTCGTTTGGCTAACAACCGGTTTCCAAGTCTAGACGATTTTTAATCCCAACGTAATGACAGATCCCAACGTTAATAAGCTTCCACTGGGCTTAGATTACACACTCAGCCAGAAACAGTCAAGGTGAAGGATATGTGGTGGAAAGTTTAGGTTTCAACATGCCCCAGCTGGGGGTGCCCAAGGGCTGTGTCCAATCAGAGGGATGGTGGGGAGTTAGCTGGAGTGGGCGGGAGGTGGGAGTCCCCGGGGGAAAAAGATGGATTGAACAGCAGGGGAAGGAACTTAAAAGACTAGAGAGGCAGGGATGGAGGCTGGCCACACAGAAAACAGACCCATGAACAGTGGAGGACAGAATCCTTGGGCTGCCTGGCAGAAGAGGATGAAGGAGTAGGAGACGGAGGAGAAAGAAGGGGTGGGTGTCCCCAAAGAGACAACAACCAGACACGCGCAGAGCTGGTGAATCTGAGCATCACAAGAAAGCCTTGAGGTGAAACTGTGACGATGGAGGAAGCTGCAGGGTCCTAGGACAGGTTCTGAAGGTAGCCCTTCCCACAGGCAACTCATCACCTGTAACGACTCGGCCACGACCTGGTGAGCTTTTCTGTCTCATCTCTGCAAACCCTTCCACGTGAGACTCTCAAAGCGCTGTTATTAACATCTGGCTAAGGGACTTGCCTGGAGGTCCAGTGGCTAAGACTCTGAGCTCCCAAATGCAGAGGGCAAGGGGTTCGATCCCTGGTCAGAGAACTAGATCCCATGTGCCACAACTAAAGATTCTGAACACTGCAATGAAGATGGAAGATCTTCAATGAAGATCTGGCTCAGCCAAATAAATGAAAAATTTTGTGAACAAAGGTCTGGCTTGACCTCGAAGCCCAAATCACATCGTGTTGCTTTCCTTCATCTCCAAAGACATAACAGCTCCTGCTCTAGCTGCCAAGACCGCATTCCAAGGCATCCCGTCTGCCTCACCCAAACCACACTCCACCTACACTCCCAGCAAAAAAAAAACGGTTCCAGGTTTGAGAGACAGAGTAGTCAGGGATCTCTGCCCGCCTTGGCTTCCTTGCCAAGACAAAGCATTTGTCCAACATTTTTCGAGCTCATGGTGAAGAGAGTTGCAAACTAGGCAGCTTTGAGGACCTCGGGTCTGTACTCTTGACCCCATCAAGCTTCTCCTCTGAGAAAGACTTCATTAGGCTTGAACCTGGTGAAGCCCAGACCTGAAGCTGGCCCTAGGGTCCCAGGAATACGGCTCTGCCTGTCGGCTGTGTATAGTCTATCGTGCATTACACGTGATGAGTCATGCCTCGAACGCATCGTGCATTGCATACACACACGCTCCTTTTACTGCCATCCTCTTGTGTAACGGTCAAAAGAGTGCTGGGCATTGCCAGTCGCAGAGGGCACCATCTGCAGAAGCCACAAACAGGGCAGTCCTATTCTACAACCACTGGGCAAAGTTCTCAGTGTCCTTTGCTAAGGAAAAAAAAAAAACCTCCCTTTACAAAAAGGCAGGCAGGCAAGGACCAAGGAATCCACACCCACCCACGATGCCTGTCCACATACCCCGGTCAGAAGGAAAGCCCCAAGCTCAGTCGCCAGGCCGAATATTCCGGTTTGGATTATTCACTGGAATTCTGTTTGCCAAACTCCTGTTGAGTTTTTAGGTCTTCGAAGTGTCCAACAATGAGCAGACTGCCTTGCTGTCCTGATGGAAACATTTACTCTGGAAACAGCAAGAGGGAGGGAAAGGAAAAACGAAAACCAGTCTATGGAAGTCTTTTTGGAAGCTAGCTTATGTATTTCATCCAACGGATGTTGTTACAGATGATCAAAGATGACACTCACCAAGTGTGGGGGAACCCCGATTCTCATGGGAGCCGGGACTCACTCAGGAAGGGACCAAGTCAGGGCAATGGGGGTGAGAGGGGAGGGGCTCGGGACTGGAGATGAAAGACCTTCACCCCCAGACAGCAACCTGAAAGGGCCAGCAGAGATGGGGGAGGACATTCCACGGGAAGGGGTCAGGGCCCGGCCCCATCTGAACAATGTCAGCCCGGAAAGTGCAGCACTCTGGCAAGGAGAGCCTTTGAAGATAAGGCCAGAAAGAGGGAGATGAGGAATCTGACACTGAGTTTCAGAAGCTGGAAGGATACCCTGGAGGCAGTGGTGATGTGGGGTGGGGAAGGGGGTCCCAGAAGGCCCGGCAGAGAAGCGCGGAGTGACCCTGTATCATGGGAGCAAATTCGTGTCTAGCAGCTTCATCCTCTAGGTAGATAGGAAAAAGCATCTCTCCTGCCCAGAATACATCACAAATCAGCAGCCGCACATGCTAAAACCAAGACAGGCCAGGGAACAAGAACTTAAGCAAGGACTCTGGCAGCTGGGAAGGCAGGTGGAGGGACATATTCATTGATGGACGTCAAAGGCCACTGCAGGAAAGGGGTGTGCAGCAGAGCTCAGATATGGAGCTTTGATGGCCTGGGAAAATCGCAACCACCAGAGATCAGAATGGAAGGGGGAGGAACGTTTAGGTCCCGGATCGGATTTCAAAGGCCATGAATCACACCCCTGACTTATCAGCTGTGACTAGAAAGCCATCCAGGGGAGAGCATAGTAAGACAGCACTGGCTCTCGGAGCCAGGACAATTACTGATGTCACCTCCCTGGTCACCCTCCCGAGTTCCCCTGTCTCCAAAGAGAGAGCTGAGTCATCCAGGAAGAAGATCCAATTGCGAAGCAATCAGAGAGCGCATCTTTGGTAACAGAGAATCCCAGGATCTCTGTCTCCTTGGACAGTCTCAGCAAGCGTCTTATCAGCCATCTGTGGAATTCAAGCTCCCCAGGAACTCTCAGTTTCCATTCTTCACACTCCCATGGACCGCAGCACGCCAGGCTTCCGTGTCCATCCCCAGCTCCTGGAGCTGGCTCAAACTAATGCCCACTGAGTGGGTGACGCCATCCAGCCATCTCATCCTCTGTCATCCCCTTCTCCTTGTGCCTTCGATCTTTCCCAGCATCACGGTCTTTTCCAGTGAGTCAGTTCTTTGCATCAGGTGGCCAAAGGATTGGAGCTTTACCTTCAGCATCAGTACTTCCACTGAATATTCAGGACTGATTTCCTTCAGGATGAACTGGCTGGATCTCCTTGCAGTCCAAGGGACTCTCAAGGGTCTTCTCCAACACCACAGTTCAAAAGCATCAATTCTTTGACGCTCAGCTTCCTTTATAGTCCAACTCTCACATCCATACATGACCATTGGAAAGACCATAGCTTTGACTAGACGGGCCTTTGTTGGCAAAGTAATTGACTTTCTTGGCAAAGTTGCTGAGTGGAGAATCCCATGGACAGAAGAGCCTAGCGGGCTATGGTCCATACGGTAGCACAGAGCTGGACACAACCGAAGCGACTTAGCACAGCACACATGTCCTGAGCGTCAGCTGGCTATTTCATGGGGGGTAACTTTTTTAACACAAAACATACTCAATGGCAATCTGGTGTCACAACTGTGCACAAAATATGTTTTGAGCATTTAAAATGACCTCGACTCCCAGGTGTTTTAGTAGAATCACTTCCCAAAAACAGCACTCCTTGATCTTGGCTCTTTCTTGTTCCACATCATGACACTCCAATCTCCCATAATGTGCCATGAACATGCCATGAAAAAGTGCAAATTGAGTATGCAGTGCTTACAATATTAAACGATGAGTTAATGGGACCTATATGATGGCACACAGCCTAGCAGTATTTGGTATCCTCTTAAGGAAAGGAAGCTTCTGCATTTTAGGCTAGAAAGTCACTGTAATATCTGTTTAGAAAGGAAAGTGAAGTCGCTCAGTTGTTTCCAACTCTTTGCGACCCTGTGGGCTGTAGCCTACCAGGCTCCTCAGTCCATGGAATTTTCCAGGCAAGAGTACTAGAGTGGGTCGCCATTTCCTTCTCCAGGGATCTTCCCAAATCAGGGATTGAACCCAGGTCTCCCGCATCGCAGGCAGACGCTTTACCGTCTGAGCCACCAGGGAAGCACCAGGAAGTTTAGAAAGAGAACTATATAGTTTTTCCGATGTTCAGTACATACATTAAGAAGGGTGTACACTGTTTACAATAGCCAGGACGTGGAAGCAACCTCGATGTTCATCAGCAGACGAATGGATAAGAAAACTGTGGCACATATACACAATGGCATAGTACTCAGCTATTACAGAGAATGCATTTGAATCAGTTCTAATGAGGTGGATGAAACTGGAGCCTATTATACAGAGTGAAGTAAGCCAGCAAGAAAAACACCAATTCAGTATACGAACGCATATATATATGGAATTTAGAAAGATGGTAACGATGACCCTATATGCGAGACAGCAAAAGAGACACAGATGTAAAGAACAGACCTTTGGACTTGGAGAATTTGAGAGAATGACCTTGAAACATGTATATTACCATATGTGAAACAGATCGCCAGTCCAGGTTTGATGCATGAGACAGGGTGCTCAGGGCTGGTGCACTGGGATGACCCAGAGGGATGGGATGGGGAGGGAGGTGGCAGGGGGCTTCAGGATGGGGGACACATGTATACCCACGGTTGATTCATGTCAATGTATGGCAAAAACCATTACAATATTGTAAAGTCATTAGGCTCCAATTAAAATAATGTTTTAAAAAAGAAGGGTGTAGTTCTCTTCTCACCTTCAGACTTTCTCAGCATCAGGGTCTTTTCCAATGAGTCAGTTCTTCACATCAGGTGGCCGAAGTACTAGAATTTCAGCATCAGTCCTTCCAATGAACACCCAGGACTCATCTCCTTGAGGATGGACTAGTTGGATCTCCTTGCACTCCAAGAGACTCTCAACAGTCTCCTCCAACATCACAGGTCAAAAGCATCAATTCTTCGGTGCTCAGCTTTCTTTAGAGTCCAACGGTCACATCTATACTTTTGGGTGTCGGCACCCCATGAACACGTGTATACATGTTTTGTGTGAATATGCACCCTCATTAACCTTGCTCCCACAGGGCTCCCCCACTGCTGGGATTCTCCAGGCAAGAACACTGGAGTGGGCTGCCATTTCCTTCTTGGGTGTACAACTAAGAGTAGAATGTCAGGGTCATATGGTAACTACGGTAAACACTGAGGACCTCCTAGACTGCTTTTTAAGAAAAAAATTATCTATTTCGCTGTGGGGTCTTAGTTGCAACATGTGCCATCTTCCGTCTTCATTGTGGCATGGAGTCTTAGCTGTGTCAAGACCATAGGTGTCAGCTGTTCCTGACCATGAGATCGAACCCATGTGTGTAAAACACTCCCTACTTAGAGTTACACACAGTATGTACACAAGTGGACTGACCAAATCCTTAAAAGGATTTTATGACTTTTATCTTGAGAATTTTTAATTTGTAAATCCTTAATCCAGCTTTTCTTATATAGTAATAATCCAACTAAGTATCGAGTAAGCCATCAGTTAACCAACCTATTTTTTCTGCCAGTGCCCTACAAACTGTGTGCCATGTTGCTCAGTCGTCTCTAGCTCTCTGCTACCCCATGGACTGCAATCCGCCAGGCTCCCCTGTCCATGGGATTCTCCAGGCCAGAATACTGGAGTGGGTAGCCTGTCCCTTCTCCAGCGGATCTTCCCAACCCAGGAATCGAACAGGGGTCTCCTGTACTGCAGGCGGATTCCTTACCAGCTGAGCTACCAGGGAAGCCCCATGACCCATGAATCAAACCCAGTCAGCTAGGACTGCCCTGGTGGTCCAGTGGTTAAGACTCCGTACTCCCAACGCAGGAGGCCCAGGTCCCATCCCTGGCCAGGGAAGATCCCACATTCTAGGTGGCATGCCCTCCCCGAACCCTCCCTGCAGAAAATCCAGCCAGCTGTCTTTTTTTTTGTTTTGGGTACATAAAACTTTACTGGAATACAACCATATCCATTTGTTTATGCATTGCTACAGGACAGAATGGAATAGTTGGGGGCCCATAAAGCCAAAAATATTTACTACTTGGCTTGTTACTTTAAAAACAAAAGCTGTCAACCCCTGTTCTACACCAAAAAGCCATTCTTTTTACAAACTGCTAGGAAAACTAGTGAAAAAGATAACTGTTTATGGGAATGTTGCTGCCGCTAAGTCACTTCAGTTGTGTCCAACTCTGTACAACCCCATAGACAGCAGCCCACCAGGTTTCCCCATCCCTGGGATTCTCCAGGCAAGAACACTGGAGTGGGTTGCCATTTCCTTCTCCAATGCATGAAAGTGAAAAGTAAAAGTGAAGTCGCTCAGTCGTGTCTGACTCTTAGTGACCCCATGGACTGCAGCCTACCAGGCTTCTCTTCCCATGGGATTTTCCAGGCAAGAGTTTATGTGCATACCAGAGTACAATTTTGGAAGTTCACTGTGCTCCACTATATGCCAGGGCTGACCTGAAAATCAGTTCCAAACCTCACCAGGCACTAAAGCAAGGAAACGTTCCTCCTCTGGGGGTTGTAGAGCTGGAAATGAAGCCACTGGCAGGCTCAAGGATAAAACCACACGGTACTTGGACCCGTCTCTCCACCTGCACCCAAGGACAACTCAACCCCTCCTTTGGTTAACAGGGTAAGTATTTATTGCAAGTTGACACCATAACAAAACATAATGAACAAAATGACCACTCCAAACAGAACTATGAAGCAATTCGTTCGGCTAACAACCGGTTTCCAAGTCTAGACGATTTTTAATCCCAACGTAATGACAGATCCCAACGTTAATAAGCTTCCACTGGGCTTAGATTACACACTCAGCCAGAAACAGTCAAGGTGAAGGATATGTGGTGGAAAGTTTAGGTTTCAACATGCCCCAGCTGGGGGGTGCCCAAGGGCTGTGTCCAATCAGAGGGTTGGTGAGGAGTTAGCTGGAGTGGGCGGGAGGTGGGAGTCCCCGGGGAAAAAGATGGAGTGAACAGCAGAGGAAGGAACTTAAAAGACTAGAGAGGCGGGGATGGAGGCTGGCCACACAGAAAACAGACCCATGAACAGTGGAGGACAGAATCCTTGGGCTGCCTGGCAGAAGAGGATGAAGGAGTAGGAGACGGAGGAGAAAGAAGGGGTGGGTGTCCCCAAAGAGACAACAACCAGACACGCGCAGAGCTGGTGAATCTGAGCATCACAAGAAAGCCTTTAGGTGAAACCGTGACGATGGAGGAAGCTGCAGGGTCCTAGGACAGGTTCTAAAGGTAGCCCTTCCTACAGGCAACTCATCACCTGTAACGACTTGGCCACTACCCGGTGAGCTTTTCCGTCTCATCTCCGCAAACCCTTCCATGTGAGACTCTCTCAAAGCGCTGTCATTAACGTCTGGCTAAGGGACTTGCTTGGAGGTCCAGTGGCTAAGACTCTGAGCTCCCAAATGCAGAGGGCAAAGGGTTCAATCCCTGGTCAGAGAACTAGATCCCATGTGCCACAACTAAAGATTCTGAACATTGCAATGAAGATGGAAGATCTTCAATGAAGATCTGGCTCAGCCAAATATATCTAAAAAATTTTAAACAAAGGTTTGGCTGCACCTCGAAGCCCAAATCACATCATGTTGCTTCCCTTCCTCTCTAAAGACTTCCCAGATCCTGCTACAACTGCAAACACCTCATTCCAAGGCAGCCTCATCCAAACCACACTCCACCTACACTCTCAGCTAAAAAAACGGCTCCAGATTTGGGAGACAGAGTAGCTGGGTATCTCTGCCTGCCTCAGCTTCCTTGCCAAGACAAAGCATTTGTCCTACATTTTTCATGCTCATGGCAAAGAATGCTGCAAATGAGGCAGCTTTGAAGACCTAGGGTCTGTACTCTTGACACCATCAAGCTTCTCCCGTGAGGAAGACTTATCAGGCTTGAACCTGGTGAAGCCCAGACCTGAAGCTGGCCCTAGGGTCCCAGGAATACGGCTCTGCCCGTTGGCTGTGTATAGTCTATTGTGCATTACATGTCATGCCTCGAACGCATCATGCATTGCATACACACACGCTCCTTTTATTGCCATCCTCTGTTTAACAGTCAAGAGAGCACTGGGCACTGCCAGTCACAGAGGGCACTGTCTGCAGAAACCACAAATGGGGCAGTCCTGTTGTACAACCACCGGGCAAAGCTCTCAGTGTCCTTTGCTCAGGGGCAAAAAAAGTACTCCCTTTACAAGAAGGCAGGCAGGCAAGGACAAAGGAATCCACACCCAACCACGATGCCTGTCTGTGTACCCCGATCAGCATGAAAGCCCCAAGCTCAGTCGCCAGGCCGAATATTCCAGTTTGGATTGTTCACTGGAATTCTGTTTGCCAAACTCCTGTTGAGTTTTTACGGCTTTGAAGTGTGCAACAATGAGCAGACTGGGAAAAGGAAGGTTAAGAATTCCTTGCCAGTGGAGGGGAGACAGGTTCAATCCCTGGTCTGGGAAAATCGCACACACTGCAGAGTAACTACTCCCATGGGCCACAACTATTGAGCCCGTGGTCTAGAGCCTGGGAGCCCATCCACTGAGCCCACGTGCTGCTAGTATGGAAGCCCTAGCGCCCACACTCTGCAACAAGGGAAGCCACCACAATGAGAAGTGACACGACAAATGGAAAGTGACAGTGTTAGTTGCTCAGTCGTCTCCGACTCTTTGCGACCCCGTGGATTCTAGCCCGCCAGGCTCTTCTGTCCATGGGACTCTCCAGGCAAGAGTACTAGAGCAGGATGCTATGCCCTCCTCCAGGGGATCTTCCCCGCCTAGGGATGGAACTCGGGTCTCCATAATTGCAGGCAGATTCTTTACCGTTTGAGCCACCAGGGAAATCCACCTCAACTACTGGGTAGCCCTTACCTGCCGCGACTAGAGAAAGCCCCTGTGCAACAAGGAAGACCCAGTATAGCCAAAAACAAATACATTAATTGTTGCTCAGTCCCTCACTCCTGTCCACCTCTTTGCGACCCCGTGGACTGCAGGGTGCCAGGCTTCCCTGTCCTTCACCATCTCCCGGTGTTTGCTCAAGCTCATGTCCATTAAGTCGGTGATGCCATCCAACCATCTCATCCACTGTCGTCCCCTTCTCCTGCCCTCAATCTTTCCCAGCATCAGGGTCTTTTCTAATGAGTCGGCTCTTCCTGTCAGGTGGCCAAAGGATTAAGAGAGCTTCAGCTTCAGCATCAGTCCTTCCAATGAATATTCAGGACTGATCTCCTTTAGGATGGACTTGCTGGAGCTCCTTACAGTCCAAGGGACTCTTAAGAGTCTTCTTCAATAGCACAGTTCAAAAGTATCAAATACATAAATAAAACAGTGCAATTTTTAAAAAAGATAAACGCAAAGGGAAGGAAATTTGCATCAGGGGTTCAGCGGTAGCAATTCAGAACCCAAGTGAGACTTAACAGGGAACCCTGACAGGACTGTTTAACTCTGAGCGCAGAGCCCACAGCCTCCCCAGGGGAAGACGAAGCCCAAGGTACATGCCTGCTCTCCAGGAGGGGTGAAAGTCCAGGGCCTCAGGGCTCTGCAGAGTCCTGACCCTCAGGGAGTCAGCCCTTTGGAGAACACAGGAAAACCCATGGAGGGGACGCTGTGTGCAGAGCAACACCCAGGGGGCATTTTCGGAACACCCTTGCCTGGCGAGGGGGAAGTCACAATCCAGGAAAAAGGTGTGCAGAGGATACCCATTCCAGTGCCACACCAGTTAGCAATGCAATGCATCTTAAGGGCAAATCACCAGTCACCAGCTGAGTGGTTATACTGGAGCTGGACACAGGGACCTTTGGCGGGGGTGGGGGCTGTGCCTTGGGAACTGTCATCAGCAGAGGGCACCAGAGGGACACCGGGGGTCAGGGCTTCCCTCTGAAGTCAGCCTTGCTCCCGAGACAAGGCAGTGTCTTGACTTTTCAAATCAATGGACTGCAACACGCAGGCTTCCTGTCCTTCACCATCTCCCAGACCTTGCTGAAACTCATGTCCATTGAGTTGGTGATGCCATCCAACCATCTCATCCTCTGTTGTCCCCTTCTCCGCCCACCTTCAACCCTTCCCAGTATCAGGGTCTTTTCCAAGGAGTCAGTTCCTCGCATCAGGTGGCCAGAGTACTGGAGTTTCAGCTTCAGCATCAGTCCTTCCAAACAATATTCAGGACTCACGTCATTTAGGATGGACTGGTTGGATCTCCTTGCTGTTCTGCTGCTCAGTCGTGTCTTGCCTCTTTTCAAACCAAGGGACTGCGGTGCGCCAGGCCTCCCTAGCCACTGCCAGCTCATGGAGCTTGCTCAAACTCACATCCGCCGCGGCGGTGATGCCATCCAACCATCTTCATCCTGTCATCACCTTCCCCAGCCCGCCTTCAATCTTTGCCAGCATCAGAGAGGTCACCGGCCTCAAGCCCGGAAGTGGTGTCACTGTTCCTTCCAGCTGCCGTACTCTTCAGAGCTCTCTTTACCCCAAGGAGCATCTAGTTAATCATTCTTCACTAAGTTAATAATAAAGAATTGTCTGCTGACAGTAATTCTTTACACCCAGGGAGGCAAACTTCTGCACGAAGACAGCCAAATGGTAAGTATTTTAACCAGGCTTGCCGGGGCCGGGAGGAGGGGGGGGGGGTCTTCTGGTCTCCATGGCAACGGCATAATCCTGACAGACGAGCCAGAAGGGGCGTGTTGGTATGTGGCCAGTGCGCAGAAGCCTGTTTTCTATTAAGCAGCCCCTGTTCCAATTACTGCTCGCTTTTTGCTTCCCAACAAGACCCTGCTGCTGCTGCTAATCGCTTCAGTCGTGTCCAACTCTGGCGACCCCACAGAAGGCAGCCCAACAGGTGTCCCCATCCCTGGGATTCTCCAGCCAAGAACACTGGAGACCCTGAGGGACAGACAATTTCATGTGACATGGCGATGGGCCCCAGCATCACAGAGCGGGGAGCAGTCAGACCAGAGGATTCAACGAGGGGCTGATGATCAGTGATGCTTTTACAGAGATGCTTTTACAGAGATGAGGGGGAAGGTGCTAGGACTTCAGACTGAGCCCTACCACTTCACTGCAAGTTGGAGAACTGAAAGCATTCGTGGCTCAGCCGTGTCCAACTCTTTGCAACTACACGGATGGTAGCCAGCCAGAGTCCTCTATCCGTGGGGATTCTCTAAGCTAGAATACTGGAATGGGTTGCCATGCCCTCTCCCCAGGGGATCTTCCCGACCCAGGGCTCAAACCCAGATCTCCAGTATGGCAGGCAGATTCTTCACCATCTGAGCCAAGCAGGGAAGCCTGACTGGAGAGAACTGGAGAATGAAGCCCACTTTACTGTTCTCGGTCTCCACTCAAAATAATTCAGACAAGAGTT
>SJYC01009860.1:0-14736 GCA_006408675.1 Madoqua kirkii
GTCACAAAGAGCTGGACACTACCAAAGTGATCCTGCACACATAGATGCAAGATTTTTTTGCCTGTGGCGGCTCTGCCCCAGTGAGAGTTGAGCAAGAAGGTAGCGCAGCTGCTTGGCTTGAGGTGACCCTGGTGGCACTAAGTGTGCAGGGACATGGACTGCCTCCACTGCAGGAGTTATGGCCCTATCAGAGTCTTTTTGCCAGCCTCTTTTAGCTGGCGATCAGAAGGCCTCTTTGGCCAGTCTTTCTCTGTAGATTCACCCATTCAGGCACTTAGAGGGCTTCCTTGCCTGAGGTCCTTCTTTGTTTTCAGCATATCAGGCACATAGAGGGGCCCCCCTAGTTGGGGTCCTACTCTATAGATCAGCTCATCAGTCACTTGAAGGAGCACCTTGGATGGGTTCCTGCTCTGTAGTTCAGTGCATCAGGCATTTGATGGGCCAGCCTCTCTATTGTTCAGCTGCCAGTGCTGGTGTGTGGGGAGAGAGAGGCTATGGTGATGGCTCTACCCTCTACATGTGACTCAGCAGGATCACCTTGCTTCCATGGCTGCCTAGCTTTCCTCCACAAGCATTTTCTACCACAGTCTCCTCCTCACATCACCTTGAGCCATCTCTCTGCAGTCAACAGCAGCCCTCACCCTGGGATTTCTCCACAGTCCCTAAACTCCAGCTCCCAGCCACTGCACCTTCCAGGAGACCAGCATCCAGGTCTGGGGTATGTATGGCTGAAGCAAGGTCTGTCTGATTCTCATTCCATTTAAGCTGCTACAGACCAGCTGTTTCACTCTCAGCCTTAAATGGTTTTCCTCTGACTCAGACAATTGCCCTGATGTGGGGATCAGACCCCTCCTTAAGTTCCCCTACCTGCCAAGGGCAGGTCCAGTTCTTCTAACACTCCTGTTTTTCTCCCTAGTTCCTTCATCCTACAAAGTTTTGTATGCTTCTATATATTCTTTTCCCCTCAGTCAGGTACTCCTGTCCATTCTCAGCAGGTGTTCTGCGTGTACTTCTGTGTCTGAAGGTGTATTCCTGATGTATTTGTGGAAAGAAATGTACTCCACGTCCATCTACTTCTCTGCCATCTTGTTCTCCTGTCTATTCCCAGTTTTTTAAGGAATCTCCACACTATTCTCCACAGTGGCTATACCCTTTAACCACAGCAATCATTGACTCCCATGTCCTCCCTTTACCCCCTGTCTCAGCCCTAACCCTGAAGGGGCCAGGGAGGTGGGACTGGAAAAGCTACAGAAGACCAGAGGGAGAGAGACTTTCCTGGGGGTCCAGTGGTTAAGAAGTCATCTTCCATCACAGAGCACCGAACTGAGCTCCCTGTGTTATCAAGAAGATTCCCAGGGGCTATCTATTTACACATGGTCATATACACATATCAATCCTACTCTCTCATTCACCCCACTCTCATGAACTAGAGGGGTGGGATGGGGGTGGGGTGGTAGGGAGACTCAAAAAACAGGGGATATATGTATACTTACAGTTTATTCACGTTGTTGTACAACAGAAACTAAAATAACATTGTAAAGCATTTATCCTCCAATTTAAAAAAATAGACTATATGTCAAGGCTGTATATTGTCACCCTGCTTATTTAACATATATGCAGAGTATATCATGAGAAATGTTGGACTGGATAAAGCACAAGCTGGAATCAAGATTGCTGGAAGAAATATCAATAACTTCAGATATGCTGATGACACCACACTTACGGCAGAACACAACGAAGAACTAGAGCCTCTTGATGAAAGTGAAAGAGGAGAGTGAAAAAGCTGGCTTAAAACTCAACATTCAGAAAACTAAGCTCATGTACACCTATGGGTGATTCATGTCAATGTATGGCAAAACCAATACAGTATTGTAACGTAGAATAAAGTAAAAATAAAATTAAAAAATAAATAAATAAATAAAAGAAAACTAAGAACATGGCATCTGGTCCTATCACTTCATGGCAAATAGACGGGGAAACAGTGGAAACAGTGAAAAACTTAATTTGGGGGGGCTCCAAAAACACCACAGATGGTGCCTGCTGCCATGAAATTAAAAGACGCTTGCTCCTTGAAAGAAAAGTTATGACCAACCTAGATAGCATATTCAAAAGCAGAGACATTACTTTGCCAATAAAGGTCCGTCTAGTCAAGGCTATGGTTTTTCCAGTAGTCATGTATGGATGTGAGAGTTGGACTATGAAGAAAGCTGAGCACTGAAGAACTGATGCTTTTGAACTTTGGTGTTGGAGAAGACTCTTGGGAGTCCCTTGGATTGCAAGGAGATCCAACCAGTCCATCCTAAAGGAAATCAGTCCTGAATATTCATTGGGAGGACTGATGCTGAAGCTGAAACTCCAATACTTTCGCTACTTGGTATGAAGAACTGACTCATTGGAAAAGACCCTGATGCTGGGAAAGATTGAAGGCAGGAGAAGAAGACAACAGATGAGATGGTTGGATGGCATCACCGACTCAATGGACATGAGTTTAAGTAAAACTCCAGGAGTTGGTGATGGACAGGGAGGCCTGGCAAACTGCTGTCCATGGGGTCACAAAGAGTTGAACATGACTGAGAGATTGAACTGAACTGAAATGAGCTTTCCAGATGGAGTTAGTGGTAAAGAACCTGCTGCCAATGCAGGAGACGTGAGATATTCAGGTTCAATCCCTGGGTTGGGAAGATCTCCTGGAGGAGGGCATGGCAACTCACTCCAGTATTGTTACCTGGAGAATCCCACGGACAGGGGAGCCTGGCAGGCTAAAGTCCATGGGGTTGCAAAGAGCTGCCTATGACTGAAGGAAGTAACTTAGCACAGCAGACAGAATCTACCTTCCAATGCAGGGGACATAAGTTTGATCCCTAGTCGGGGAACTAAGATCTCACATGCCTTGCAACTAAACCCATCTACAAGCTGCAACAAAAAATCCCACACGCTGCAATAGGACCTGAGGCAGGCAAATAAATTAATAAAAGAATAGATGTTTTAAATAAATAAATTGCTAGATACCTTTTTACAAAATGACCAGAGTGGGGAACTGGAAAAACTGTCTGAACCCTCTGTCCTTGCAGTGCTTCCATCTTAAGATATCCCAGTCAGGAACAGGTGAAACTTCAGCTTTCAATACTGTGTGGCGTTTTGGCTACTGAACTATACTGGACATTTTAAATACTGACTCAAGACTATTTGGGGGTCTAAAATTGTCCCTTTTTACTATCCAACAGAAAATTTTAAGGAGTTACTGAGCTGCTCAAGATTTCAGCCAAGAGGAAGGATAAGGGGAATGGCATATCAGACAGTAGAAGGAAGAATAAAGTCTCTTAAGGAGCTTGCCTTGTTCAAAGTTAAAGTTACAAACATCTGGGCAGGTCTGGGAAGATGAAAACTCTGACTTCTCCAAGCCAAGCAGGCACTGATTAAAAACCAAGTAGCCATGATTCTAGAATTACTGTCAGTAAAAGAAATGGAGCAATAAAAAATATCTGTTCCACCTAACATTCTTATAGTCTTAAAAATAATAACTATTCAGCCTATCTAATTACAAACAAACTATCTTCCTCTAATAAAGGTCTTCTGCCACATTCCTTCCTTTAGGGTTATTACCCAGAATTTAAACATTCGATTTTCCACTTCATTTGGTACTCTGCCACTCATTTTTCACTGAATGAAAGCCATCTCTCTGCAGGAAGTCCTTTAGTTAAATAATGTCACATGATCAATCAGATAGAATGGCCATTCCTCGCAAATGACTTGGGGCTGTGTTTCTCCCTGGCCCGGGGGCAGCAAGCAGCACACATGGGAAAGGTTGGTATGTCTACTTGACCAGGTGGTTCAAGTTCATACATAGGTGTTTTGCACATGTGTTCATGGCAACAACTACCATGGAAGCTGTAGGCCTCCCTTTCTGGATCAGGATGCTACTATCTCCCCTTGGTTCTCTACTGCTCTGATATTTTGTTGCTGTGTTTAGTCACTAAGTCACATCCTTGTGACCCCACAGACTGTAGCCCTCCAGGCTCCTCTGTTCATAGGATTTCCTTAGGTGAGAATACTGGAGTGAGTTGCCATTTCCTTCTCCAGAAGATCCTCCTGATTCAAGGATCGCACTCAAGTTTCCTACACTGGCAGGCGGGCTCTTTACGGCTGAGCCACAATGAAAACCCGTGTTCTCTGTTGATGTTCCCCAAAATAACTCCTTTCCTTCTTTCTACCCTTCAGGATTGGTTGGTCCCACTCATCTGTCAGTGGCCACTCCCTTGCTCCCTCTGCCTGCTCTCACTGAGTTTTAACCACGTCATCAGCCTCCACCTCTATTCTAAGCTTCATTCAGTTCCTTTCATTTATCTAATCCATTGCTTTTCAACCATGACTGCATAGAAGAAAGACCCACACTGATTTCCAAAAGTACTAACACCTGGGTTTCTTTCTCACCTGCCTGGATCTGAGTGTCTGAGAGAGCATGAGATCAGTACCTTCTGATTGCCCTCACAGATGTCAGCACACCAGTAACCCACGCCTCTCCTTTCTCCTGCTGGGTTTGTGTATTTCCCCAAGATGCCAGTCTCATCACAATGGTTCAGTAGTAACATCCTTGAGGATATACACACATGACCCCATGGCCCACAAGTGAATGATGATCACCCCAGAGGGACTCTGTGGAAAGACAAATGGCCAAGAATCAATAGCTGAAGCTTCTGGATGAGACATATTCCATCAGCATGGTGCCCTGGGGACTCTCCACTGACCTTCCCCTTCCCCTGACAGAGATGAGCCTGCCTCAGGTGGAGGGCACTTTCATGCTTCATGAACCTAGGTTCTTATTAATTTGCTGTTGTTCAGTCACTAAGTCATGTCCGATTCTTTGTGACCCATGGACTGCAGCACACCAGGCTTCCCTGTTTTTCAACATCTTCCAGAGTTTGCGTGAACTCATCTCCATTGAGTTGGTGATGCCATCCAGCCATCTCATCCTCTGTCATCCCCTTCTCCTCCTGCCCTCAATCTTTCCCAGAATCAGGGTCTTTTCCAATGAGTTGGCTCTTCCCATCTGATGGCCAAAGTATTGGAGCTTTAGCATCAGTCCTTCCAATGAATAGGCAAGGTTGATTTCCTTTAGGATTGACTGATTTGATCTCCTTTCAGTCCAAGAGTCTTCTCTAGCACCACAATTCAAAGGCACCAATTCTTCTATTCTCACCTTCTTTATGGTCCAACTCTCACATCTGTACATGACTACTGGAAAAATCATAGCTTTGACTATACAGACCTTGATGTCTCTCCTTTTTAATACACTGTCTAGGTGGGTCATAGCTTTTCTTGCCTCTGTTTTCAGTGGGGCCACTCTCTTTTCTCTCATGTAGCTGTGAAAATTTCTTTTTTCTTCCTCTTTTTAAAAAATTTTATTTTTAAATAAAATCTTTCAGTCTCTACCCTGTGGAATTTCCATGAGGCACATAGCTTATTGACTCAAAGAGCTACAGTTTCTCAAGAAGACATGGGTAGTTAGAATGGGTAAATGCCCCAAGAGATAATCAGCTGTAAATTCCACCCTGTGGGGGTAGAAAAAAAGCTTCATGGAAGTGGTAACTTTTGTTCACAACTTAACTTAGGTGTTTATTAATATCAAATGATAAAAATAAAGGGAAAATAAAAGTTAGAAAAATACCTGGAGAATGGGGATATGTAGAGGTAGTAAAGCAAAAATCAGAAAGCAAAAATGAAAAGAATGCACAGAGAGAAGGCTGCCTGCAGGTGGACACAGCGTCTGGAGTTTCACAAACAGGTGAGTGAGGCTTAGGAAATCAAATGGAGAAGGTGCAAGACAAAGCCGAGCAGATGGAGAAACCCAGACAGGAAGCTGGTTCCACCCAAGCACCTTCTCCTGTAACAGCTGCGCAGGCAAACATAGACTCTGATTTCCCACCTGCTTTTGCATTTCTCCAAAAATTGTGTTGGGAGAAGAGAGTAATATCCTCCAAATATTTGACCTGTCACAAGTTGAAAATTTGTTCACATCTCCTTGCTGCTGCTCTTAAGTCGCTTCAGTTGTGTCCGACTCTGTGCAACCCCATAGATGGCAGCCCACCAGGCTCCCCATCCCTGGGATTCTCCAGGCAAGAACACTAGAGTGGGTTGCCATTTCCTTCTCCAATGCATGAAAGTGAAAAGTGAAAGTGAAGTCGCTCAGTCATGTCGGACTCTTCGTGATCCCAGGGACTGCAGCCTACCAGTCTCCTCTGTCCATGGGATTTTCCGGGCAAGAGTACTGGAGCGGGGTGCCATTACGTTCTCCATCACATCTCCTTACTGGTCCTCTACTTAACATGGTCAAAAGTGCTATAGGGACTTCCCGTGTAGTCCAGCAATTAAGACTCATGCTTCCACTGCAGGGGCCACAGGTTCAATCCCTGGTCAGGTAAGCAAGATCCCACATGCAGTGCAATGTGGCCAAAAAGTAAAAATGTTTTGTTTTAATCGATAAGTTGTATCTGATTCTGCGATCCCATGGACTGGGAGACTCCTGCCAGGCTCCACTGCCCATAGGATTTCCCAGGCAAGAGCACTGGAGTGAGTTGCCATTCCTGTCTCCAAGATCCCACATGCAGTATGGTGTGGTTAAAAAGCAAAAATAATAATTTTTAAATAAATAAATAAAAGCTATAAATCCTTAACATGAGTCATCCACAAAATGGAATAAGAAGTTTAACTATAATAAAGTTGAACTTTAATATAACGAAGTATAATTCACACAGAAAAACATTTTTATTAAAAAAAAGCAATTTCTGTCTATATAGATGGCAATTGTGCAATTATAATTGTGCAAACTCTAGCTCCTGGTCTGCTTGCCCAGAATCACTCACTGGGGGAGGGCAGGTGGGGGGGGGGTGCAGGGAGAGGCAAGTCTCAGGAGAATGAGGGACATCTCTGAGCACAATTTTATAATGACTTCATGCCCCTATAGCAGAATAAATGCTATTTTAAACCACGTTTCTAAAAGACAAATAGCATTTGCAGAATTAGAGAAATTCTAAGGATGTGAGACTGTGCCCAATTATTGCAGCCCAGAGTGAATGACGATGACCAGTCTCTCATAAAGGGTCCTTATAATTGAGCCCCAGATAGACCCCTAACTAGGGCAGCGCCGCTGGGTAGCTCTCCGACTCGGTGCATTTTAATTGCTTATGCTGGCCTTTATCTGATGTCTTTGGTCTGGCTCAGAGTCCTTTCATAACCATTCTATCTGACCACAAGCAAGTACAAAGAAAAAATTAGCCATTTCACCTCCTGAAGGCAGGTGTACTATTTTACATATATTTGGTGTTTAAATTTTAATGAAAGCAGAAGTAGGATGGAATATGGACAGAAGTGGGTGAGCAGAAAGAGAAACTGTTTTGGAAAAAACAGGTGGGGTGGCAGAAGGGGAGGCTCAGGGAGACAGCCAATGGACCTGCCTATGGATGGATGGATGTTCCCGCGAAGCCGATGGTCTGAGGCCGGCAGTCAGAGCGGCAAGATGGCTTCAGGCGCCCAGCAGGCAGGGTGTGAGGCTGCGGGGCGGGAGAGCCTACCGTGAAGTCAGCGCGCTGCACTTCCGTGTTGCAATAGCTCACTGCATCCTAAAGCAGCTTGCTGGGCCGAGAGCAGCCTGACGCTCTGCTCACGGCTCTCTGCCGTCCTCAACTCCGCCCAGAGCCACACGGCTCCTCTCCCACCTGCTGGCAGCTTTCTGAAATGCAGGGCACACCTGCAAGCCCGATTCTGCTTGACTTATTTAGAAACCAAAAAACGTGGCACAGAAAAGGCTCTGAATAAGGCTAAACGATTCCCATCCCTCACGTCGCTTCTGAAATGTATCTCCATCTCCACGGGAAGTTCTAGACTGTATGGGAGAACAGAAGGTTATGGAGTGGATGGTCAATCTTTCATGATGTCAACTCAGCAGTAATTTTGAATGAAACCTTCCATTCAGTTCCAGAAATAACTTCACTTTCTCATAGAAACAACAGAAAGAATCCTATTGCTGTTTGTGGGGATTGAGGTGTTTTGATATCCAAAAAGCTCACTGGTCAGACACTGAGAGAGTGTTCTTTGCACTTGAAGGATTTTGACCAAAGAATAGTCCTCTGACCACAACTCAGACCCTTCAAATTAGGAGCTGTACCTTCTAGAAAGGGGTGGCAGGACTGGGGCTGTGAAAAGGAGAGAATGGAACTTTGCCTGCCCCTTGGCAGATGTACCAATGGACTCCTGGACCAGATAAATGAAACTTTAAGTCTTATCCACACAGAATGAACTTGACCATCTCATTTCCTGTGTCTTGACCAGCAAGTTGATGGACTTGGCTGTTTTAAGGAAAAGGAGTGCAACTGGGGACTCCAAACATGGGGCACTGGGAAGGATTGATTGGTTTGAATCAGTCAGCCAGCACCTTGAATCCAGAGGCAAATACAAAGAAGCACGTAAAATTTGACAAAATGGGAAATCAGTGGTATAATCTTATCTGCAAAACAGAAATAGAGACACAGATGTAGAGCATAAATGTATGGGCATCAAGGGGGGAAACTTGGCATGGGAGGGACAGGAAGATTGGGACTGACATATACAGTACTACTATCGACATATATATACACTGCTAAGTATAAAACGGATAACTAATGAGAACCTATGTGTAGCATAGGGAACTCTATTCAGTGCTTTGTGATGGGAAAGAAATCCAAAAAGAAAAGAGGAGATATATGTATATGAATAGTTGATTCATTTGCTATACAATAGAAACTAACACAGCATTGTAAAGCAGCTACACTCCAATAACAATTAATTTTTTAAAAAAGAGAATAAAGACCTTCATCATTAAGTTCTAACATAAGAACATTAAGTTGCCTACACTGACCAAGAAAGGGATGGCAGTGGTTTAGTTGCTATGGTGTGTCTGACTCTTGTGACCTCATGGATTGTAACCTGCTAGGCTCCTCTGTCCATGAGATTTCCCAGGCAAGAATACTGGAGTGGGTTGCCATTTCTTTCTCCAGGGGATCTTCCCGACCCAGGAATCAAACCCAGATCTCCTGCATTGCAGGCAGATTCTTTACCGACTGAGTTACAAGGGGAGTCCCAAGATAGTTGGGTAAAAAAGGGGGGTGTCTTCATGAAATAGTCCAAGAAGCTCGTCATAAATTGGTAACTGCCAGCCCTCGCCAAAGAGGTGGTAACATTTTGGTGTCATCAAGGAAGCAGTATTTTCAGAGAGTCAAGACGTAGAAAGACTGGGATACGGTGTACAAGGTGCTTCTCAAAGTGTGGTCCCTGGAGCAGCAGCTGCAGCCTCACTTGGGAACTTAAGAAGGCCATTGCTGGTTCCCACCCCACACCCATTGACTGAGGAATTCTGGAAGGTGGCGAGCTACCTGAGCTTTTAGCAAGCCCTCCAGGCACCCCAAGCCTGAGGACCACTGAGCTCCTAGCAACAGCTGGAAAAACACCTACTGGGTTGTGTTGCCTGTTCCCACCAGGTAGTGCCAACACCTGCCTCAGAGAAACCAAAGAAAATGTGCATCAAAAATGGCCCTTTTGTTCTTTGAGTTGCAAGCCTTTGTCCAGGAGAATCTCAACTAGTGGCTTCCTTCTTGCTGTAGCAATGCCTTCTCTGTTCCCTAGAAACTGAGGCTAGGATGGCCGCATGCTCCACGGAAGTAAAGGGACGGGAAGAGGCTCCATCCGTGGAGGTCATCTCCTGGAGTCACCTGCCTCCCTCTGCTGCCTGTCCTTCGGGGAGGGGTCCCCTGGCAGGGAAGCTTTCCCTGGAACTCTGGGGCTCCTTGATGGCTGGGGCACCTTCGCTGAGCCCCACCAGGTGACTGCCTGAGAGCTGGTGGCCCATGAGCACTGCTGGGCCGGTATATAGGGCTCAGGGGTTGGGTAGAGAAGCAGAGAGCAAGTGGGCCTGCTCACCTGCTTTCCCAGGGGGCATCTGGAGGAGAGAGGAGATGGGATGGAGAGGAGGAGGCTATGGGATAGTGGCCATTCTGCACCATATGAAGGACTGGGCTTGAGCAGAGGGGCTGGACTGGAGGTGAGAGAGCTGTGCCCACAAGACACTTGTTCATGGAGACTTTGGGCACCAGGACCAGAGCAGGTGCCCATGTGGCTGAGAAGCCAGCTCCTGGGCAGAAGCAGCCCCGCTCCCCCAGGCAACAGAGAGCTGAAGGGAATGGGGCTGGGAAAGGAGCTTTGGGCAGACTTTCCTCCCCTCACCGCCTCATACGCTAAGACTTTCTAGGAAAGTTCCTGGAGACATGAGGGAAGGCCGAGGGTCCTGGGAGCCACCTTGGAGATGCACTACTCAGATCCTTCTGCAGGAAGAACCTCCCATGAGGAGCCTGGAGCAGTTGACCTCCAGCTGCGTCACCTTCAGGACCACCTCAGCCATTACCTGGTGCCAAGCTCGCCAGGGCTACTCAAGCAACCCTGAGCTTTCTCAAGGGGGCAGGGCAATCTGAGGCTCTTCCCATCCTTCCTCTTTGCTCCTTCCTTGGCTTCACAAGTGTCGCTCAGCATCACAATCTGAGGCTTCCCCCTCCGCCCCTGTCCTCTGCTCCTCCTTGACTTCCCAGTAAATCTCTGGGCTTCCTATTCCACCTTGGCACCTGCTTCCCGGAAGACCTGGAGGGACACGTCCTGCTGAGAAGAAGGCTGAGAGCCAGGGGAGTCCTGACAGTGAGATCCTGGTGCCCCTGCTCAGGCTGGGGGAGCTGGGGTGGGGGCGGGGGCTGGACCCGTGGCCACACTTTTCCCACTACGTGCAAATACAATGGCGTCACTTAGCGCTTATGCACCAGTCACCTCACAACTCTTCATGAGCTGCACTCATTTAATTCCTGCCACAATCCAATGAAGGTGAAAGTGTTTGTCACTCATGTCCAGCTCTTTGTGACCCCATGGACTGTAACTCACCAGGCTTCTCTGTCCATGGCATTCTCTAGGCAAGAATACCAAAGTGGGTAGCCATTCCCTTCTCCAGGGGATCTTCTCAACCCAGAGATTGAACCCAGGTCTCCTGCACTGCAGGCAAATTCTTTACATTTGAGCCACCAGGAGAGCCTCACAGTCCAGTGAAGGAGGCTACGAATCTTATCTCTACTTCATGGGTGAGAAAACTGACATACGAAGAGGTGAACCAACTTTCCCAGAGTCACAAAGCTACTAAGTGCCGGGAGAAGGATACCAGCACAGGCTCCACCCCACACAGCCTTTCACTGACCCACATGTGTCCTCCTGAAGGCAAGAATTACTTCCTGTCTATGTTTGTCCACAGTGCCCTGTACATCATTGGCAGCAACTAGACAGCATGTTAAAAAGCAGAGACATTACTTTGTCAACAAAGGTCCGTCTAGTCAAGGCTATGATTTTTCCCATGGTCATGTATGGACGTGAGAGTTGGACTATAAAGAAAGTTGAGTGCTGAAGAATTGATGCTTTTGAACTGTGGTGTTGGAGAAGACTCTTGAGAGTCACTTGGACTGCAAGGAGATCCAACCAGTCAGTCCTAAAGAAGATCAGTCCTGAATGTTCATTGGAAGGACTGCTGCTGAAGGTGAAACTCCAATACTCTGGCCACCTGATGTGAAGAGCTGACTCACTAGAAAAGATCCTGATGCTGGGAAAGATTGAGGGCAGGAGGAGAAGGGTATGACAGAGGATGAGATGATTGGATGGCATCACCAACTCAATGGACATGGGTTTGGGTGGACTCCAGGATTTGGTGATGTACAGGGAGGCCTGGCATGCTGCAGTTCATAGAGTTGCAAAGAGTTGGACACAACTGAGCAACTGAACTGAACTGAACTGAAACAGTTAATGGATAAATAAAGGGAAATTCAAGTACCATGACTTCATTGGTTCCCAATCTGTGGGCAGCTACAGCTGTATTGTGAGATGTCCTTAGCCCACAACTGGAAAAATAATTCTTTGCATGTTTATCCATAATGTTTCTTAAATGTATAATGTATAGAAGCTATTGTGATAAATAAAATTTATTGTAAGAGGTTGATGAGTTCATGGGCTTCCCTTGTGGCTCAGTGGTAAAGAATCTGCCTGCAATATGGGAGATACAGGAGACATGGGTTCGATCCCTGGTTCAGAAAGATCCTCTGGAGGAGAGGATGGCAACCCACTCCAGTATTCTTGCCTGGAGAATCCTGTGGACAGAGGAGCCTGGAAGGCTACGGTCCATAGGGTTACAAAGAGTTGGACAAGACTGAAGCAACTTAGCATTCACACATGACTTCATGGTTGTTTTCTAGATGCTATTTCTATTTCACTCACATCAGATACCGGAAGTTCAAGAACCACTGGGTGACATTCCATGACATTTGGCCACATTTAAAAAGAGAGAGAGAGAGTTGTAATATTGGAGCATGAATCAGAGGGAGACAGAAAGAAAGAAGAAAAGTTGAAGAGAAAGTTGAGACTTGAAGGAGAAGGGGGAGGGAAAGAGGGTGCAAACCCTCTTTGGGACAAAACTATCATGAGGATTTACCCCTTCCTTTTGACATAATATCCCATGTTCCTCTTCCCAGACAGGGCCCACATACAAACATTTTAATTTTTCTAAGAACCGTCGTCCTGATTGGCCAAAGCAGGACCTGAACTTGAATTGCACTAGAAACATTTGAGAACCATTTTCCATGTTTAAAAATCATCAGACTTTACTTGAGTCATCTGGGACCATAATTAATGAATCAGCAAGAACGGGAGCTCGTTCAAGCCTCCACAGAAAAACCAGGCAAGTAGAAATGCAATTTGCTTCCTGCATTACCAGCAATAAACAATCTTTTATATCATCATGTAAGATCTAAAAATAGTTCATTTTCAATTTTGAACCCTTGAACATAATGAAAGGAGGCTGTGCATAAAAGTCAGTTATTCATTTATTCTCTACATTAAAGGCTTCAACAGTAAGAGCCCAATTAACAAAAAAGACCAGTGGGAAATTATACACAATACTTTTTGTTTATTACACAGAGACTTTTCGTTCCTATCTCACTGATGGGAAATTTTTGTACTGACTTACATAACTCACACAGGGCATTATTGGCTCTGAATTCAGGGCTCTTACAAATGACTGTACAGAAAGAAACCAAATGGAAAAATGTGATTTTTAGAAAGATAGTACCATATGTCATTACAAACTGCGAGCAGCATTTCCCAGACCTCTGGTGAAGCTTATAGCCTTGGACAGATGGGCAATGCCACAGCTTCAGCTTCTAGGAAGCACCAGGATCATGACTTACTTAGGAATTCTGGATTCTAGTCCTGGTTTAGGAGGGATCATCTCTCTATAGATTGGTTTATTAATTCTGACATGTCATACAAAGTACCTCTAATTTTCTTCCCATTGTGCCATCGTGCAGTTGAGGAAACAGAGGATTAGTGAATCGTGAGGTTGGTTTCTCCTACTAACTCACTGGGGCTTCCCTGGTGGTTCAGATGATAAAGAATCTGCCTGCAGTGCAAGAGACCTGAGTTTGATTCCTGAGTCAGGAAGACCCCCTGGGGAAGGGAATTACTACTTACTCCAGTATTCTTGGCTGTAGAATTCCATGGACAGAGGAGTCTGGTTGGCAACAGTCCACTATGACAACCTCCAAATCCAAATTCCTTTTCCACCAAATGAGATGGGTAATGAGATAATACTTAAGATTTCTGTGTTCAGTTGCTCAGTCGTGTCTGACTCTTTGCAACCCCATGGACTGTAACTCTTTCTCCAGGGGATCTTCCTGACCCAGGGATCAAGCCCACATCTCCTGCCTCTCCTGCAATGGCAGGCAGATTCTTTACCACTGCATCACCTAGGAAGCCCCATGATGCCTTAAGACTCTGCTACAGTGTGACTACCTCTTAGGGAGGTTGAGGAAGTCCCCAGGATGCCAGGTAACTGAGAAGAAATAGCAGGGATCACGGATACTCTTCAACAGCCAAGAATGATGTTTCCTCTTCTTCCCAGTCCTCACTGTCCATGACATGTGATCATTTGTGGCTTCGCTGAGGACCATAATTTGGACTCCAGGGAGGAAGCTGGCAAATTGGAGCAAATCATTTGGCTGAGGAAGGCACCTGCTGACTACCCAGTATCCCCATTTGCAAAAACCCCAGTGGGTCTCTGCTCCCTGTCATAGTGCGTAGCGCGTATAAACTGCTGAAGTCTTCCTCCTCCTGGAAAAATAAACGGCCACCAAAGCTGGCCACTGGCCAGTGCTGGTGATGGAATAAAGAGGAAGCCAGGTAGACTCAGGAAGGAGGAGCTCTTTCTCAGAGCACCCACACAGTACATCCTGAAGAGTGGATGACAATTCAGTAGTGCATGGGTCTCCGGCAAGCCCAATGGATGCTCTTCCATCAAGTGCTGTGCTATCGTTGTTGTTCAGTTGCTGAGTCATGTCTGGCCCTCTGCAACCCCATGGACTGCAGCATATGAGGTTCCCCTGTCCTTCACTGTCTCCCGGAATTTGCTCAAACTCATGCCCATGGAGTCCATGATGCCATCCAGCTACCTCATCCTCTGTTGTCCCCTTCTCCTCCTGCCTTCAATCTTTCCCAGCATCAGAGTCTTTTCCAGTGACTTGGTTCTTCCCATCTGGTGGCCAAAGTATTGGAGCTTCAGCTTCCACATCAGTCCTTTCAATGAATATTCAGGGTTGATTTCCTTTTGGATTGACTGGTTTGATTTCCTTATATCAG